>JBBMJZ010390958.1:0-31211 GCA_037833815.1 Zingiber zerumbet | reverse complement strand
GAAACTGAGTAGAAAGATACTCGCGTGCATTATCATTTTGTAAAGTTCGAAGAGAAATACCAAATTGAGTTTTGATTTTATGAAAAAAAGATTGAAAAATTAAAAACAATTCTAAACGTTCCTTCATCAGATATAACCATGTACAACGGGAAAAATTGTCTATAAAAGTAACAAAATATCGTGATTCCAATGTAAAAGAAACACGACTCGGACCCTAAATATCAGAATGAACCAAAGCAAAGGGGGTCGTAGCCCGACTCACAGTGCAAGGAGAAAAAGAACTACGAACATGCTTACCTAATTGACACGACTCACAAAGACAAAGACTTTAAGTGAAAAAGACTAGGATGAATTGTATCAAGACCTGGATGTCCCAACTAAGCATGAATAAGAAGTGGAGATGCTGCCGTTGAACCAACAAGAGAGGGTTGTTGAAGTCGATAAAGGCCATGAGACTCACATCCGAAGCCAATCATTCTCCCTGTTCTCTGGTCCGGTAAGGAAACAGACGTTTTAGTAAAATATATGACACAATCAGGAGACCGAGTTAAGTTTACTTATCGACAATTAATTAAAGGGAGCTACGGGATCATAAAGAACATTATGAATAGAAAGAGACGGAGAAGGATGAATAATACCAATACCCAGGGATTGAGTTTGGGAAGTATTGGCCATGATGACAATAGGTAAATAACCAAAAGTACTGAGAGAAGAAAATATGGATTTATTACAAGTGATATGATCAGCGGCCCCAGAATCAAGAACCCAAGGATCTGAAGAGCGAGATATGCCAGCAAAGGAATTACCAGCGTGTGAGCGTATGTAATGGTAGCAGTGGAATCAGAAGCCTGACGATCCTCAAACCATTTTAGAAAGTCATTATATGAAGGTGGTGGGGTCGGATCCGGTGTTAACTGTGAAGTGGAAGCTAAAGAAGTAACATAACTCTGAACGATCTGAGCAGGGCGAGAAGGTTGAACATGTAGACTCCAACACTTATCAATCATGTATCCCGATCGGTGGCAATTATCACACCAAGGACGTCCTTTGCCACCCTTGCGAGGTGGAGGTCTATTGTTGTGTCGAGAGACCAAAGCTGACGAGTCAATAGGAACGGAAGGGGGCATCGTCGAGACTTTGGCCGGGACACGGAGGAGAGTCGCCCATGTATTGTCCATGGTAGCTTCTGTGGGGCTGCCCAGGATCTGATCACAAACATGAGAATAATATGTGGGCAGACTATATAAAGCTAGAGACATAAAAAATTTCTTCCGATTTTCAAGCTCTTCAACAGGACTGGCCGCAGACGGTAGCAGTTCATTGAAGTAACAAAGAAGGCTAGAGACCGAACCCAGATAAGTTGACATCAAATCCTTAATCTGATGAGCATTGAGGATGGTCATGAGATATTCACAAACTTGATAGAGTCGTCGAGAGGTGTTTGTAAAGAGTTATTGAGCTTATGTCCAAACAACTTTGTAAGTTTTGTGAGTACGGAAGATATTCAGAAGAGATGGATGGATGGTGGCTCGGATAATACAACACAATTGAGCGTCAACCTTCTTCTATAGAGGACGATCGGCGACTTGAACATTTTCTTCGATTTGAGTGAGATGTGTCTCATAACCCTGCCCAACAAGCCAAAGCTCAATATGAGATGCCCAAGAGACGTAATTCTTACCCTCCAATTGCTCGGAAGAGAGGGGTGTAGTGAGATAGTTGGTAAAAATTGAGATATCTGTCTTTGGGACGCCGGATGTAGCCATTGATTAGTTTGGAAGAGGCGGCACCAACAACACAGATAAGGCGGGACGGAAGCCGCACGGACGAGGGAGGACGCACTGCACTGTGGCAACAGCAGCTACTGCTCGCGGTACGCCGGCGTGAAAGAGGGCAGCAGTCCGACTCTTTGACGACGTCGCAACTACCCGATGACAACCCACAGCAGCCTTCGTAGACCCCTTTCGGGATGGGTAAGGATGGCAAAGGCGGCGCAAAGGCGACGTCGGGCGGAGGAAGGCACTATGGTGTTCCATTACGGATCTATAAGCTTGATCACAGAGCCGCGACGCACTTGAAGGCGATGGAGGTGGCGAGGAAAGCAGGGGAGCTGCTCTCCTATGACCCCAACCTTCGACTGTCTTTGTGGACCTACGCACGACATCGGAGATGAAGATCTGGACGTGCTCGCGGCGTCGGGGTAGGCACGACCAGAGATGTTGAAGGCGAGGTAGAGCGCCAGGCGTTGACGATGAGGAGTGGCACGCAGTAGACGCGGACGAGACACCAGGAGCCATGGAGAAGCGACTTCTTCTGTCGGAGGTGATGGTAGAGGTCTAGGCCACGAACAAAAAACGAGTTCAGGTGCTTGGCTTCCAGCGAGCGCCTGGTATCCGCGGCCATGTGTAGGAGGCGGCCGATGTCGGTAAGGAGATAGGTTTAAAGAGAGGTGGAGCCCCCGTCGAGCGAAGGAAATACGCTTTCGCCATAGAGCGAGGATCGCGAGTTGCAGGCGCTGGCGCGAGGGAGACGCAAAGATGGGAGGCGGCGGCAGTAGAATCGGTGGAAATTAGGGCAATAGAAAGTTAGGGTTTTCTTTTAACCTGGCTCTGATACCATGTTAAGAGAAAGCTGTGTATTAGACACCACGGAGTTATTGACATATATAGAGAAGGATATACAACATAATTAGAATAATACCCCTAGTTATCATGTTACAATATTCTAACAGTGCTGATACAGTTTCTACAGCATATTTTCCCATTAACCGCATGTCATCATCTGTTCTTTATGGTGAGATCCCTTACAAAATCTTTTTTCCTAATAAGTCGTTTTCTATTAACCCTAGGATATTTGGTAGCACTTGTTTTGTTCGGGATGTTTGTCCACATGTCACTAAATTAGATCCTAAGTTTTTGAAATGTATTTTCCTTGGTTATTCTTATCTTTAAAAAGGTTGTAGGTGTTATTGTCTCAGTATTAACAAATATCTTACCTCAATTAATGTTACCTTTATGGAAGACAAACCTTATTTCCCATCCTCACCTATTCTGACTTATCAAAGGGAGGATGATGATTTGTTGATGTATTCTATCACACCCTCCGCACTTGTTACAGAACCAGCTCCTGTCAAGCCTCTTTTTATTCAAATCCACTCTAGGCATCGCCCTTTAGATTCATATCCTGCACCTACTATCTAGTCCCGAACGATGAACGACAGTGTACTTATCCTACTTCTTTTGTTTCTTATAATGGCTTGTCGTCTTCCTCTTGTTCTTTTGATTCTATCTCTATTCTAAGACTGTGCGTGAGGCTATATCTCATCCTAGTTGGAAAGATGCAATGATAGAGGAGATGAATGCTTTAGATGACAATAACACTTAGGACTTGGTTGATCTGCCTATAGGGAAATGGACTATTGAATGCAAATAGATATTTACAATTAAAGTCAATTCAGATGCGTCAGTTGCTAGATTAAAAGTTCATCTTGTTGGTAAAGGCAAAATTCATCTTGTTGGTAAAGGCTATGCACAAATCTATGGGTTGAATTATTCTGACACTTTTTCTCCCGTTGCAGAGTTGACATCTGTTCGATTATTTATTTCAATGACCACTACTCATCATTAACCTTTACATCAACTTGATATCAAGAATGCTTTCCTTCATGGTGATCTTCAGGAGGAGGTGTATATGAAGCAACCTCATGGTTTTGTTGTTAGGGGGATCAGGGCCAGTTTGTCATCTTTGAAAATCTCTGTATGGGTTGAAATAGAGTTCTCATGCTTGGTTTGGAAAATTTAGTCAGATTGTTGAAAGACTTGGTGACGAAAAGCAAGTCAAATCATTCTGTGTTCAACAAGCGGTCAGGAGCTAGTATCATTCTGTTAGTTGCATATGTAGATGATATTGTTATTACTAGATGTGATATTATGGGAATCTCATCTCTTAAATCTTTCATTCCATACGAAAGATCTGGGGATGCTAAAGTATTTCTTGGGTGTTGAAGCTATGAGGAGTAAAAAAGGTATATTTCTATCTTGGAGAAAATATATCCTCGATTTATTAACTGAGACAAGAGGGGCCTTCTAGTGGTCCAATGCTCAGAACATGCATCTCACGGGAGATGGGGAACTATTTAAACATTCTGAGAAATATCGAAGGTTAGTTAGAAAGTTGAATTACCTTACTATAAATCGTCCAGATATTGCATATTCAGTTAGTGTTGTCAATTATTTTATGTCATCTCCAACCGTTCATCATTGGGCAACGTTAGAACAAATTTTGTGTTACTTTCAGGGAGCACCCGGAAGAGATATCGTATATAAAAATCATGGACACACACATATTGAATATTTTTCAGATGCAGATTGAGCAAGTTCTAAAATGGATAGAAAATCTACTTCATGTCATTGCATCTTTGTTGGAGGAAATTTAATTTCATGGAAAAGTAAGAACTAGAATGTTGTGTCACGATCTAGTGCAGAGTTAGAATATAGGGCTATGACAGTTTGTGTGTGAGATAATATGGATATATCCACTCTTAACTGAAATATGACTTAAAATTTTAGTATCAGCTAAACTGTTGTGGTGTGATAATCAAGCCGCTCTTCATATTGCATCGAATCCTATTTCATGAGCGAACATAGCACATTGAAATTGATTGTCATTTTGTTTGTGAGAAAATTCAACAAAATTTGATTTCTATTGGATATGTGAAGAGAACTACTTGTGGACATCTTCTCAAAAGCTTTAAATGGGGTTCAAGTTGATTTTCTTTGTAACAAGTTGAGTATGATTAATATCTATGCTCCAACTCGAGGGGGAATATATATATATATATATATATATTACCATATTATTGGTACAAATTAGTTAATATATATGTGTCAATTAAATTAGCCTAATTATAATTCCCTAAAATGAGTCCTAGTTTGTATATAAATATGTCTAACTTTTCAATAAGAAAGGTGTATTCTTTTCGTCTCTAATTACAATACTTAAGCATGATCTGAGTATGTCCGACTAAAGGATGAGTATTACTCTTGTTACTCTCTTGTGTGCCCTCACCCTTGGAAGATGAAAAATGAAAATCTGACTTTGGTTCAATGTAGAAGCCCAATCCAACCTAAAACTCCATGGCATTTAGTTAGGAAATTCCTTGATTCTTTAGCTCACTCATTTAGGACTTCACTTGACCACATGGATCTCAAGGGTGGCGGTAACTCTTTTTCATCAAAAACAAAAGGGTGGAGGTAAACTCTTAATACGCCCTCAAATATAAAGCGATATAACTTATAATGTTATTTTAATTAAATTAGTTATGCAAAGCAATTACTAAGATATCTAGCGAACATTGTTTATTTAATAACAAACATATTACAATAATCCATGAATTCTTGTTTTCACTTTGCATACGAATTTAATAACAAGTTAGGATTAACTTATTGTTAACTATGACTCTTCAATCATGTATTTCATTGCAAGTGACGAGGGATGCAACTGATGATGAAGTTGGTAAGAGTAAGGCAAGGTTGAGTTGGAAAAAAAAGTTGATGAATTTATGAGCTTTTTGATATTAAGATGGATTCGTGAAAAAGGTATCTTAAATTGTTCCTGATGAACTAAGAATAATATTTTTTCTTTTTCAATCACGGAAAAAAACTGATGGGTTAAATTCTCATACAAATACAGCAACTGATTTTTCACAACTAAATGATGTAGTAGTTAAATTCTCATACAGGATAATATACCTCTTCCCATTTTCCTGAAGAAGGATTAATGAGTAAAAGCTCATCAAACATGGATGTTTTCTGTGGTATTATTATAAAGATGCCACTTATGCATATGTTAGTCAGACTTAGGGTACCATAAAAAAACAATTTTACAAATAACCGGGGTTAATTATGCCGATCTGTTTGTACATTTGTGTGTGTGTGTGTGTGGTTTTTAAATTCACGCACTCCATTGGGGATAAAATATGGTTTTCTTTTCTCCTGATTATAATCTCCCCAACATAGAAATCATGGGAAATTAAGTCCATATCAATAGTTAAATGAATTGCTAATTTGATTATTGCTTTTGAATTATCATAGATTTATGTTCCTTCAAATCCGAGAGGTGCAGAAAGATTACCACCTAAGATTTTGATGCCGGAATCAGATTTGTATTTGCGCAGATTGTGGGGCAATCCGGAAGAGGTAGGTGGTTGTCTCTGGATCATTCTTTAAAAAAGTTCTCTCAACAGAAGCTCTTTATGTTGTGTAAACAAAATGTGCAGGATCTTATCATGCAGCCGAAATATCTTGTGACATTCACAGTTGGGTATGATCAGAAGAAGAATATTGATGCTGCAGTTAAGAAAGTGAGTAATCATACAAAAGCTTAGGCTCGAGAAGGAGGCTTCTCAGCAATTGCACTTCCTTTAATCATTTGCATTCCTAGGCAGCAAAATGACTTGTTGTTTGATGATTTCTAAATCAATCCAAATTAAGGTTTCTTTGCGTTTTTATCCCAGAAGGGTGCTTTCTAATATGAATTCTCTATATAATTGCTTAACTAAATAGCTTATATTGACTGTTACAGATTCTTGGTGTAGGACCCTACTTATTATTATATATGAACAACCATTAATCATAAAAAAATGTCTGGTCCATAATTTAAGGAATATTGCACATAATAACTAGTTGCATTTTGAACCAGGCCAGGGTTTTGGAATTATTTTTATAAGATGTGGTATTAAATGCCTGATGCCAGTTTATAAGAAAATTTTGGATTCCAAGTAAACTCTGTTCACGTTTGATGTCATTTTGTAGGGTTGTGGAATAATGTGAGGATGAAGGGTGAGATGAATGGAGGAAGAGGAGAAGGGACAGAGCAGCTGATATAGCGAGAAGATATGGGGCAAGGTAAGAGGAGAATCATGGATGGTAACACAGATAGAAGACAAGAGTGAAAGAAAAGAAAAGAGATAGAATGCTAGTCAAATGTGGTGGATGCAATGAGAGAGGTTAGCTGCAGTGCAATAGTGAAGTGGGGTAGGCAGATATCCTTGACAAAAGGAGGGAGAGGAAATTGAAGAGGCAGACTAAGAAGAAGGGGATGGAGAGAGGAAAAGGAATGAGTATGGTGATGACGGGTAATGGTAATTAGGCTTAGGCCTTTATGGTTATATTTGTCTAACTGTGTATCTTCAATAGCTGATAAAAATGATAAAATGAGTAAAGTTAAATTAAGATGTTATGAAGGTAAGGGTGATCAAGAAAACTCTACTTAAATATAATCAAAAGTGATTTTAAAATTTTGGTATCCGTATTACAATAAAAAACATAAAGCTCAATGATGGTGGTCCATATGATAAACTTCAAGTAGTTAGGACGAATAGAGTTGTTGCATGTTATTCGGTTTATTTCAATTTCTGAATGTAAATTGGTTTGCTGGATTTTTTAGGTTTCCATCGATATTTTGTAGTTTGTACAGTAAGGTACAACACTACTCATTTCCAGGCACTATGGATAGTATTTCCATTGTGCACAAAAGTGACTGGTACAGTAGTGAGTAATAGAAACATAAATGAAGGTTTAACCTTGTGTAATTTTGGTAATCATCTTATGTTTAGGGCTTTTTCCAAATTTAACTTCCATATGTCACATTAATGTGAATGATGGCACTCAAGATTGATGGCCATGTTAAAGGTGCCAATTCATATAATAACACAGTCATCATTTTGTAACAATGAGAATAGACAACTGCTCTAGTATTTGCTCTGACTCCAAATACTTCCTCTGATATTTTTTTTTCTTCCATATCTGGGTCGAAAAGTTACCCCCTTTTGATTTCCCTGCTAATAAGCTGTTGAAATTTCATCCCACTTGAAACCATACTGGTCATTCTCTTTGCATTTTAAATTAACTTAGATCAAGAGCATTGTCTCTTGCTCTCATATGAACTTATTGCTACGTATCCTTTTTTTACTTTCCTGTTGCCTTATTGGGAAGATATCTGTTCTGCAGTTTTCTGAAAATTTCCAAATAATACTATTCCATTATGATGGCCGGACAACTGAATGGGATGAATTTGAGTGGTCAAAGCGGGCTATTCATGTGAGTACAAGGAAGCAAACTAAATGGTGAGACAAATCTCTAGTTGTATAGCTGCCTTACGTTAGATATCAAGAAGCTGGTGTTTTTAGTGTTGTTTTGTTGATTTATTCAAGGTGGTATGCCAAGCGGTTTTTGCATCCTGACATTGTGGCACCATATGAGTACATATTCATATGGGATGAAGACCTAGGGGTGGAGCATTTTAATGCTGAAGAGTAAGCACTTGATTTGTCTTGTAAGTTATCTTTTGAAAAACTTATTTGTAATTTGAAATATTTTTCTACATGCAATAGGTATATTAAATTAGTAAAGAAGCATGGACTGGAGATATCACAACCTGGTTTAGAACCAAATAATGGGTTAACGTGGCAAATGACAAAAAGGAGAGGAGACCAAGAAGTCCATAAGTAAGGTTTTTGAAGTTTGTCTCTGGACAAATTACAAATTTTCCGTTCAATGGATTTTACACACCATTAAGTATTAACTGAGTGATGAAACACAGAGATACAGAGGAAAGACCTGGTTGGTGTGCTGACCCCCATTTACCCCCATGTGCAGCGTGAGCACTTAGTATTTTGGCCCTTCATTCATTTATTGCATCTTCCTCGATATATTAACTGGATATCTGCAAACAGTTTTGTCGAGATTATGGCAACTGTATTCTCTAGGGATGCATGGCGTTGTGTATGGCACCTGATTCAGGTAAGAGTACTTGACCATTTTCACTTTGTTGTATCATATACACTTATATAAACTGTAATGCTAATGCAGAATGACTTGGTCCATGGATGGGGTCTTGATTTTGCCCTCAGAAAATGTGTAGATGTGAGTGGCTCTTTATTTCTTGCAGTCGATTGATATTCAAGTGAACAATTTCCTTTTTCAAGTATAAATTAGAAACATTGATTCCTTCACATATGAAATGTCATGTCTTTCTAGTTCTCGATGTTAAATGTATTTTTTCTCATCATGTTCTCTTGGCTTTCTTATGGTGATTCTTTTCGAAAACCAAGCCTGCCCATGAGAAAATCGGTGTTGTAGATGCACAATGGATTGCTCATCAGGTGGTTCCTTCACTGGGGAACCAGGTAAGAGCATGATTTATATAATGGTTCTTTGGCTGATGGTTTTGTGGACCTTTACGACTGCTTTCCTTCTGGAATTCCTTTGACCTTCTAATACTAAGTTTGACAGGGCCAAGCTGAGAACGGCAAAGCACCATGGGTAGGGGTAAGAGACTTCTGCTTCTGCTAACTGCCTTAATCACATTGCAGACTAATGTGCCCTAATGCTTCATGTAACACGCATCACGCTATTCCTCTCCATCTCTTACAGGTCAGAGAAAGGTGTAGAAAAGAGTGGCAAATATTTCAAACACGTTTATCAGAAGCTGAGAAGAGATACTATCTTTCGAAAGGGATCACTCCCCCTAACTCAACCGTTGTTTAGAGGTATTGATTTTTTGCAATCACTAGATGAAATGTTGATCGTGTTGTATGTAGATCCATTTGTTCTTTTCCTTGATGATTTCATCAGAGCTCTTATCTCAGTATTTTTAAAGTTGGTTTCTGGTATTTTTTTCTTTTTTCAAATTTTTAGCCATCAATGTATGATGTTATTTCATTAAGCAGGTGACTTGATCCTTGCACCTTTTCAAATTGCTGTTTTAGTGATTCATCTTTTCTTGAAGCATTTCCCGCCATCAACTGCAATGTGTGGAAGTTCCTTAGGATGGAAATTTCTGTTTCAACCAGTTCATCTTAATTACCTTTTTAATCCGTTCCGATTCATTTTCATCTTCGTCTGCAGATTCGCTGATACAATTACTTTTGCAATGATAGTTGAGTTCAGATCATCATAAAATATTGGAGTACATAGAGGTAATGGGCATCATCTGGAAATCAAAAAAATACAACAATAGAACGGAAGGGTCGACGAGAAAGAGGAGAGTATGAGAGAGGAGAGAGGAAAACTAATTTATACCATTGTATTCCGCACCTTTTATTATATAATGTCTATTAATAAAAAGAGTAAAATTTGGTCATACTAAAAAGTTTATTGTTGATTTTTTTTTTTTTAATTCTGAATTGGTTCTTTGTCGAGATTATTACTTTGTTGCTCGTCAAGGATAAAGCCTTGTTGGATTGTGATATTTTATGCACCATTAAGTACTTGCCCTTATGCGGTGATTACTATTAGATACTCTCTTTATTTGGCTGGATTCGTTTTTTATGGGGAAGGAAAATGAAATTTAAAAAAATACTACTAATGGAGAGTAAAAATCTATGAAAAGATTTTCTTTACATGTATATATATCTTATGAAAAAAAAATTAATTAGATCGGATAATGTCGAATATGAGAAGATCGGTTTAGTTTCATGAAAATTTTTTTATTGATTGTAAATCAAGAAGTACATATGGCTAGTGTTCTAGAAGTTTAGTATCTTTAGTTATAAGTAATTTTTTTTTATAAATACACCGTAATTAGAAATTGAACCGTAAATATTTGGAAGATAACTGAACGTTCTTACTACATCATAATCCTGGGGCGCGTATATATCCTATGAAGGATCTCAATATGGGACCGGATCCTCTGGATCGCTTTTCGCGGTCCAGGGGATGATCCCTTTGCATGTATTGGTGGGAATACATGGTCTCCACTTATAAAATAGGTGGGGACCATGCATCCCCATCAATGTATGTAAAGGGATCATCCTCTGAACTATAAAAGCGGTCCAGAGGATCTACCGTTAATATTGATCAGGCAAGGGTAATCACATGTGAAAATTTAGAACTTGTTTTCACCATCCCTCAAATCATCCCTATCAAATTCCTTATTCAAAATTTTAGATAAAAAAATTATTTTATTAAATTTAAATATTTATTTTTCATTATACAATACGTCAACTTTTTTTATAATTTATCCTATCTTTATTTTTTTTTTATTTTTTTTTCTCACCACTATATTTTTTGTTATTATCTAGGAAATGACAACATGAAAGTGGAAAGTTAAAATTAAAAGAAATAATGTTTTATTATTTAAGAAATAAATTTTATTCTCTAAATTGAATACTATTTATAAAATTTAAATTTTAAAATAGATAGAATAGGTGATGTAAAGATTTTTTTATATAAAATATAAAATTTAAAGAAATTTTGTTTAGAAAATCGAATGTAGATGCTCTCACAATCCATCCTAGATTATGAAAATGGAAACAAATCATTTGTATGCCATTCCTTTAAGTGTAGATATAAATTGTGCATATACATTTCTCGAAAGAAATGCACACCTTCCTCCATTCTCGATGTCCTCCCGCCCATGAACCAATGATGTATCGATAAATTTGCCAAATCTAGGGTGGGAATAGACTTGGCTGAGTGAGAGCAGCTGAAACACACATGAAGATCTAAAGGAACCAGGGGCCAATTTACATTAGGGCCCGAGGGGGCCACGGCCCCCCCCCCCTTCCCTTTTAAATAATATTATTTTTATATAAATTTTGTTTATTTTATTAATATATATATTATTTGGCCCCTTAAGATTTAGTTTTGTATAGATGGTCTAATGGTAAGATTATATTTTCTTCAAACATGCTTCTCAAATTCGAATCTTGTTGGATTGAATTTTAATTTTTGTTCTCCTTTATATTCTACATTCTAACTAAATATATAGTAAATTTGGAAACATCATTATAATATAATATATTTAACTAAATATATAGTATTTGTAAAAATTTAAAGAGATCATTATAATATAATATGTTTAATAATTATTTTCGTTATTTAATATTTGGTCTCGTCATTTAATATACGGCCTCTCCAAATCTAAAATCCTGAATCCGCCCCTGAAAGGAACCTTTCTTTTTACTCCTACTGAACTTAACAGTATGCTTCCACATCTATGCCACACCAGATGCCATCAACTGACGATATCAAACAGTGATCAAAATAAGCATTTGACAAAAAAAAAATTTGTAAATTTGATCTCACATTCAATGTGTGTCGCATGACATCAGCTATTAATTAACAAATCTGATTTCAGAAAATTTCAAAAAATCTTGATAGTCTAAAATCGTAACTGATGTTTTTGAAAGCCTGGGAGGCTGTTTTGCAAACATACGACAACGAAACAAACTGAATTTTCCATCAAATCTATCTCAAATAAAACTATCTCAAATAAACTAAGGAACATTTGCAGGAAAAAAAAAAGTTTATATGTAATGGAGTTGCCACTTGCTAGAATAGCTTTCTAATGGACAAAGCCATTCACAACAAAATCCTGGCAATGTCAGAGCCTTTCCTTTCTCCCCACCCTTGAAGCATAACTGGAAGAACTTGGGGCTTCCTGAACCCTGATAAAATGAATGATCCACCCCTACAACCTTTCCAGCAGCGGCATCTGCAGATATATTAGGTGCTAGTGTCGACTAATTGTTTGTCATGCCTCTTCTGCATGATGCACACACTTATCTGATCGATGAAACAGAAGTTACCCAGTTTAGTATCATTTTCTTGCTTGCCCACCAGCTGAAAGAGCTTTATCCATGGTGGTGAAGTAGGGCCAGGTCTTTTTACTCTTCTCATTACTTCTACTTTCCTGCAGAGGAAAAGTATCTTGAGCGAGAAAAACGATTTAACAAATGCAAGGATCAAGGCTACAAAGAGCAGACAACCACAGAATAAGTTGCTGTTATGATACTTAGAACCTAAAATTACTTTTAACACTTAGATAAGAGTTTCCTAATCTGGCAATTCCTTTACCATCCACAGATGCATGATTGACAGGTTCTCCTCGAATCCCTTGGGATTCATTCCCTTAGGGAATAAGTTCCTCCCACCTAGGAGGCCCCTCAATACCTTGATTTTCCTCCTTCCACAAGGCCTTGGGGCAAGTAGTGGAGGTGCACCTGGGGTGAGCATTATCACCTTTGCAGTTCTCCAGTTGCTGACAATCATGGCTTGGCGACCGCGATCATGATTGAATGAAGCTGGGGTATTACATATCACATGCCAATCTCTCATGAAGTCTTGCAAAGAATGTCATATGTCCGATATTAGCACAATAAGTCTCTTTTCTCGTCAACCAAAAACAAAAATCATCATTATCGACATCAAGCCTTGTTTCCTTATTGGATTGGCTATGTGAATCTTATGACTGCATTTAGCTCTAGTGCAAGACATTTAATTGATTGAATAATTATCTTTTATCTTCCAGTCTCCTAATGAATGATTGCATCCTGAACCAAAATCAAAGCATGCTTGGTAGAGGCATTGGTACGAGTATTATAGCAGATGATTTTGGTCCCATGAACTAGAATAGAAAATAATACCAAATATAGACAGGGAAATTTAAATGAGAAAAAAATGGTACCTCATATTTCTGAACAAGGGATGTCCAGAGAGACTTGCATTGTGCCGGAGACCTATTTATTCCATCGTTCAACATATCGGCAGATATTTCTTCCCACAGAACCATTCTAGCTTTAACAGTTTGGAATTTGTCATCCATTCCAACACGCAACTTTATCAGTCTTTTAACCTCTTCAGGCTTCCATTTGTTACGCTTCAAAGCTTTCTTAGCATTTAACGATTTGCTAGACCCCTTACTACCAGTTGTTCCATTTTTGTTACTATCCAGATTTTCTTCCAAGGCGTTCCTATTTTCTTTTGTCACTTCGACAGGTGATGAGACTTTGACAAGTTCATCAATCTCCATTTCTGAGGATCTGTAAGCAGATTCGAAGTTGGAAAATGTAGTTTCAACCTCAGCTAGTGGCTGGTCGACATCCAAATCCTCCTCTAGATGAAGAGAGATAAAATATGAGCAGCAAGGTCATGTGTACGCATAAAAATTGCAAGAAGGCTAATGGATAAGGATTACATATGATCCAGTGCTAAACCTACCAACTAAGTTAGGACAGAAAAGAGAGAAATATATCTCCACCATAGTCTGGTGGTAAATGTACGTATAGATCACACACGATAAAGGGAAAAAGGAATTGCCAGATTAGTACGGATGCTACCTCCAGAAGACTCTGCCACAAGGCTGTCCTTTGTCATGGTAGAATCACTATCTTCATCAAACTCCCTGCTAGATGGAATCGAAATAGTATCTTCATCTGAGAGTGTGCTTGACTGCTTAGTCACATGTGGCCCATATGAATGAGCAAATGATCCAAAGCCTCCATGAGACTTTCTAGATAACTTCTTCTGAAATTCTTCAGTTAGGACTCCAGCAGTGTTCTCAACTGCAATTGCAATGACTTCGGGCCTTTTGCTGCTGTATTTTCTTACAATCTTCCTCAGGACTTCAGATACAAGCCGTTCCATGTGTGTCAGTGGGCAATTGACAGGACAGCTTGACAGTGCAGCATGTGCAGCTTTATAAAGAGCATCCAGAAGTTTTCCTTTATCTAACCATAAGCAACGTGTTGTGATTCTTATCTTGCCTTTCAAACTTAGTTGTGATGAACCATTCACATATTCAGGCCGAAAAATCTCCATGCTGATTAAAAATGTAACAGAATATGCTTAATATATCATATTATCCATAACAGTATCAAGCTAGTTCTGTTATTGCTGGTCAAATAATGAAAAATGATGCAAAAGTAGTTCAGCTTGAAATACAGCACAAATAGAATAGTCCTCATGGTCACGCAGTGAACTTCATTGATAAAAAATCAATGCAAATGTAGGAAAACCTTCTACAATAGAGTGTTGAGATTCAAAATTAATTGAATACCTGACAACAATGATACCATCTGATGCGATTCGTAATCTCTCATCAATGCAGAGTTCAGATGATGTTCCAAATGCTTTATCACCATCACTGTACATCAACTGCCATGGACCAAGAGTGTTACTACAAACCAAAGGACGTCACAACACAAAGACAAGAGGTTGGATAGCAAACCTCCAATGCCTCCTTTCCCAGTGGAGAAAACCCATTAGACAAAACTCGCCTATTTCTTAAATGTGAAACACCAAGCATCTCGCCATTCTTTATTACCTGCAATAGAAAAAAAAACAGTTGCTAATTCATCAAAAGCTTGTTTAATAAGACATCCCAAATAGGCAAAATAGGTTTGATTCTGATATCAAAAACTTGTCTGATAAGACACCCTCAAGCAAGGTATGAAATGTCGTTCCATGCCGCCAGGCACGGACGGTTTTTACCATTCCGCCGGGTAGCCGAAACCGGCACAAGAGGTGTCCCCATCTCGGCGGCGCCGGAGGAGACGCAGGACGCCTTCGGCGGCGTCTTGGCGGTGTCGGAGGAGACACGGGAAGCCTCCAGCGGTGTCCTGCGACGCCTTCGGTGTGCGACGCCTTTTGCGGCACCGAAGGCGTCTGGTGACCTTGCCGGTGTTGCCAGACGCTTCCAGCAACCCTTCTGGCGCCGCCGAACGCCCCCCGCGGGATCGCGGGCGATGATTGCGAGCGATCTCACGTCCGCAGGTTTATTTTCTTTTCAATAATTAGTTATTTTATTTAATTAATTTAAACAATTCCTAAGGAAGATGTATGATATTTATAAACCCTAATTAAATTATCCTAATAAAATATATAAAAAATATATTTAGAATTAAAATAAATTTAATAAATTTTATTAATTAATATTATGAAAAAATAATGTTTTAGATTTCATTTAAAAATTTCAAAAAAATTTTAAAAAAATTCGAATAAATTATATTTATATTCTGCTATTTTTTATTATTTTAAATTTTTTACTTGATTTTTTTTACTATTTAAAATATAAATTATTTAATTAATAATTAATTAAATGAATAAATAGTTAATTTATATAATTATTATTAATATAAAGTAATATCTTGTATTAATTTATATACTTATTATTATTATTATTATTATTATTATTATTATTATAATAGATACTTCCATTTTAATTTGAATTATTGATATATCAATTCTATTTAAATAAAATTATTTCTAAATATTTTTTCTAATAATATTAAATTATTCAATAATTGAGAACTTATAATAAATCAATATAGAACTTATTTTTATATACACAATAAACATATTTATCTTATAATTACTATAGATAAATAAAAAATACTGAAACTGTATCGGCACGGCACGATACGATACCGAAACCGTATCGTTTCGGTCTGAGACCGAAACCTCGGCACGGGTCGAAATTTTAAACCTTGCTCATAGGAAGCCTGTTGTTCTCCAGCTTGATCCAATAGTGGAATCTACTCTGTCCACCTTAAAGTTGTTCATAGTCACATAACATTCTCCGATTTCCCTACAGATTAAAATTACATCTTATTTCTATTTGATGAAGTTATTCAATTAGAAGAATGAAGTAATATGTAACTCTTCATCCTAATTCACCAACATAAGCCCTATGATGAATCATTTCATACATTAAACATGCTCTCAATGCCGCCTTAATTCTACTATAGAAATGCTAATATTACAATATTGCAAAATTGACATTTTGCAAAAGTTTGAACATTGAATCCTCTTATTTTTATATATTTCTTTTCAAAAACTCTTGCAAACTTATAATTAATAAATGTGTAACTAATGGGGAAATGATAAACAACCTTAAATCGACCGTATAAATGGTTGGATAGATGCCATGTGTATGGTGAAGGAGAGCCTTGTATTTACAGAGAGGCTCGATAATCCACAATAAAAATCAGGCTGATGAATCCTAACTATGCCCCATTGTCCAACAACGCATGTTTCAAATGTATATAAATATTGCTCGCTACATGCTACAATACTTAAAAGGGGACTTTTAGCAGCTTTTGTCTGGACCGAACCTGATGTTCTCTACCTATCCATGTTGGGCAAGTGGGATCTGATCTCTACCATCCATGTCCTGCCAAGTGACCTTAGCTACCTCTGAGAGCGAGAGAAACAAAAGGAGTTACACACCATTAAATCTCCCCTTCTCAAAAAGCTATGCAGGCACTTTGGCCTAAGCTAATTCACTTCAGTAACACCTGTCCACATCGGAAGGTCATTGCTACTATGACTTAGTCATGCCCTTTCTTGACCATGTTTGCCCTCATTCTGGCCGTAGCAGAATTCAACTTTTATTCCTCCAGTCTTGACCCCATTAAATGTTCCAATCTAAAATATAAACACATTAGATTGGCACCTTCTATGAGTATTTACTGAGACATGAATTCAAGAGGAGAAGAAAAGAGGCTAGCACATGATCTGCCTGAGGTCTCATGGAAAATAATGACCTAGAGCAAATGCAACTAGAGGATTCTTCTTTCTCCTTGGGCAGGACGAAAAATCTTTCAGCACAAGAATCAAGCAACTAAACACCATAGGGTGAAAGTTGTGTGTTGGTTTAGATGAGAGTTAGAGAGGCAAAATTTTGAGTAAGAAAGGTCTTATGCCCTCATATCATAGAAATATAATAGAGGACTAAAATAGTTGTGAGTCAAAGGGAGACAATTCAGATGAGTTCTAGAAGGAGAAGAGCATAATCTGAATTGAAAGCTTGAGGAAAGAATAGGAGCCTATGAGGGAAAGGTTCCCCAACTTTAAACTCCCTTCTTCTTTAATGTCTAAGAAGAGCTAGTTCCTCGATGTTGGGACTAAGAAAGGCTAGGGTGTGTGTGTGTGGATAGACTCTCACCTCAAATGGATTTGGCAAAATGTTAATGCAATTGAAAAATACAAGTAAAGCAATTTAAGATAAGAACAAGCAAACTAACTAAACAATCAATTTAAACAATCCCTTGGATCCTACTCCATGACTTATAATTGTCAATAAATCACTCCTTGAACTTCCACCACTATCTTTTCTTTTTTTTCAGAGAGAATTCGAAGGTGGAGAAACCTCTTAGGCTCTTACACTTCTAAAGTTAAGTTTGCTCCTAAGTTTAGTCCCGCATGTACCCCAAGTGCATGTGCACTTGACTCTTTTCACAGGAGCTTATCTTTATGCCAAGAGATTCTTTGTTACCTCCGGAACTTCATTGTGTCAAGAAGCCTCACGCTTCCATACCTAGAGGCTTTGTTGCCTTCAGGACTTCATCAAATGCCTAGCATTTGGCCTCCCTGACCTGCTAGGACTTAATGTTGCCAAGAATCTAGTCCCCAATCTTCTTGGGCTTCCAAGTGATAAGTATCCAGTTCTTGCCCTATTTGGACTTCCTCGTGCCAACTAATTTTCCCTACTTATATTTTCATTTGCGAACAGGTCAACCCACTCTACTACCAACTGATATAAGTATAGAGGCCCCAAGCATACTTTCATCATAATCCACTATTCAAGCATTCTTGGAGCAACTCTCACTCGAGCACTGCACAGTCTAAGTATCAGAACACTAGCTTACTCTTGATCTCTCAGCTTCTCTCAAACTCTAAATGCAAAATTAGAGTACATATTTTAATATTAAACCAACGAACAAGCAAACTAACTAAACAATCGATTTAAACAATCCCTTGGATCCTACTCCATGGCTTATAATTGTCAATAAATCACTCCTTGAACTTCCACTATCTTTTCTTTTTTTTCAGAGAGAATCCGAAGGTGGAGAAACCGCTTAGGCTCTTACACTTCTAAAGTTAAGTTCGCTCCTAAGTTTAGTCCCACATGTACCCTAAGTGCATGTGCACTTGACTATTTTCGCAGGAGCTTATCTTTATGCCAAGAGATTCTTTGTTGCCTCCGGAACTTCATTAAGAAAAATAGCTTTATAACAAAATGGACCTAGCAAGTTCAACACTTTATAACAAAAAATAACTACACACACGCTTTTTAATATTTCTTTAAGAAAATAGCTTGAACATTTAAAATGAAAATTTAAATTCCTGTTGCCATTTAATTCCATGCACCTTCAAACTGTAATGAACTAACATCAAACATTTACTTTCGCATCAACCTTAAACTTCAGAATATTTAAATGAGTATAGTTCATTGAAAGTGGTTCCTTTACCTCAACCTTTGTTCGTTTGGCCAAACATTTTTCCTAATACTAGGCTTGGTAGTGTTTCTCGTTATCCTCTAAGCCTGGTTCCACAAGCTTTGGTAAGGATTCCAGTATCCTCTAAGCCGGATCCTTACTATAGTACTATGGTTTGGTAGTGTTCCCCGATATCCTCTAAACCAAGTTCCACGAGCTTTGGTAGGGATTCTAGTATCCTTTAAGTTGGATCCCACAACCCTTTTTCCTCTGATTTGATAAAGAATTCCGGTATCCTCTAAGTCGGACTCCTTTACCCGTCACATTACCACATTCAACAAAAGTAGCTTAAGATAATTTACTTTGCATGCTAAGACAAAACAGTTTACTTTTCATGCATCAAGAGTCGTTGCTAAAAACAAAACAATTTGCTTTTCTTGCATAACAGTCAAAGTCGTTACTACATGTTATGTTAAATGAATTAAATGTACTTAGTCATAAATAAAAAATGAGGAAACCTCAATTTCTCTCATCAAGGAATATATTTAAAAGGATAGGGAAGAGGGGTTTTCTAACAAATTGGGTCGGGTCCGTTAATTTATTACTTAGCATGTTAATTACTCAACCTCCTTTAGTATAAGTATAGTTATGATACATAATTAAATTAAACTAAAAAATTTAAATAAATAAAATTTTAAAACTCGATTTAATCAAATTTACTAAAATCGGTTTTAGGCACTACAAAAACTTTTATTGACACTTTGAAGTTTGGGTTCTAATTGAAGTTCTTATAATTGTCTTGAGGGGGAATTGCAAAGTCCATGTCCATACCTGGAAAAGAGAAGTGATAGAATGTTGTACGCTAATGGGATTAGAAATTGCAAACTTTTAGAGATCCGCAGCCTCATGGTCCATCTTGGTGAGGTCTTGGAGGAAAGTAGAGGTATAGACCCATGCCAAGAGGCACTCACCTTTTTTTATTATCCTCTTTGAAAAGGTTGCAAAGAATGTTGTGGACTATAATACAAAATGACCATTGGGTTTGTGTGAGCCAATTCAAACCAAAGACAAAAAAACCTCTTTCACTCCTTTTTAAAGGTGAGGTTGTTACCTAAATTAGACATATGACTCTAGATGACTATCTAATAACCCTAGCAAAAAAGATTCTCATTTGGCTCTATGTTCAACCTATGAGCCTTGTTTTGGAAGATGATAATAAGGTGGCACGAGGAATTAGAAGAGAATTCACTTACAGATAGGTCCCACTTATTGAGGAGGTGGATGACAAAGATAGGAATGCGAAGGTGAAGCCTTACCTCAATAAAGTTAAAAAAAATGAGATCTAACCTTGTGGAGATTATAAACTCCATAATCTAGAGTTGGGATGTGAAAATGAAAGTAAGCAGGGATTTGGTATTGGCTGTAGAGTTTTGTAAAATTGGAGTGGGTCATGGTGGAAGGTTTGCAATAATCTTCTTTCAATACCTACCTAACCCTAGTGACCTTGTAGGGCTTTCCTGACATACAAGAACCAAGGGGTACGATGTCCATAGCGAGAAAAAGAATGGAGTATGACAACCACTATTAAGAAAAATGTTACCTCAAATAGCTTCCCATACATTAATTAAACCACAAGTTAAAATAACTAACAAAGTTATTGAGGGCTCTTTAAATGAAAAGGAAAAGGACCTCTTGTATTAAAGCGCTCATTGTCACTTGTCTCATGCACTAAAGGTGAAGGAGAGTGCTGATGTGGGAAATAATTAACAACTCTAAATCATTCTTATAAACAATCAGATAGATGAACATGCATGGTGAAGAACTGTCTTGTGTATATAGAGAGGCTAAATGATCCGCAATAGAAATCAGCTTCTAATAATTATAACATATGATAGCACACCTTGGCCAATACTCTATGTAGGTCTACTATATTTAAAAGGCAGACTTATGATAATTTTTGGCAAATCCATGACATTCTTTGCCCGACACTTTCTAACAAGTGACCTTAACAATCCTAGAAGAGCCAATGAGACAAAAGGAGTCACACCCCCTCAAATCTCCCCTTCTCAAGAAGGTAAACAAACACTTTAAGTTAAGCTTATTCGCTTGGATAATATTATCCACCTTATCTAAACTCGAATAGTCTTGCCAAGGCCATGGACGCCTTAGCTGAGTCACCCCCCACCATGGTTGGACAATGTTTGCCATTCATCCAGCCTTAGACAAACTCAACTTGTATTCTTCCGATTGTGACCCCACTAAGTGGTGGAGCCAAAGTAGCAATAACAATGCAAATTGCTGACTAATTTTTATTTGTTATAAATTAGACTGTTAATAGTAGCAAAACCTAACAAATGTTTTTGCTAATACGTGCTCATAGCAAAGGGATGTCTTATATATAGTTCAATCTTATGCTAGATTCTTTGACCCTAAAACTCTTGATCAACCTTCTTGATCACACAATAAAACTATTAAAAAAGAGAGAGATTTTGCACCTACAGCATACTCGTGTCACATATTTATGCTAGAGTGCAATTAACAAGAATTTGAAGATACAAGGAACATAGCAAATCAGGATATTTTTGGAGTATTTGTAGTGTGCCATACCATCATTTTACTTCTTAGTAATAGGGACTGTCTAGGAAAATTAATGAACAGAACTACTTGAAGGTTTATACCCTTGTGTGTGGATGACTTTGATTTCTGACTTTTCCAAAGATTACTTTGAATTATTATCTTATGTACTTCAGGTGGAGGTTCTATGGTCGGTGCGATTTATGGTTCAACCCAACGAGAGCCACTTGTTGTGGGAAAGCCTTCAACGTTTATGATGGATTACCTATCAGACAAGTAAGATCTGATCACACTTTTAGATATTTATCCTATGTTTGCACTTTATGCTCTTGTATCTTTCAGAGTATAGAAAAGAGAATGGCACTAAGAGACAAGTTGTTAATGTTGAGAATAAATAAAACACTATGATCCTAGCTATGTTGGATTCTTCATAGAGACCTTTTGTATGGTTTGCCAAGTTGCAAATTGAAAAAGAAAAATCCAATTCTAGGGAACATAGATTGAGTTATATTGTTTTCATATTTAGCTAAAGTAGGAAAGATTAGTCTTAACAACTAGAACACACAAACGAACTTAATGGAGAGCTCGGTGACTTTGGTGTGTTGGTGCAATCTTATCCAACTTAGTTGATAGAACAAGGTTTGTATTTTAATGTTTGAGCAATATGTTTATTATTTGGATATGTCAAATTTAGTCAAGGTAGATCAAATACTTAACAGTCTGCAAAGTTCAAAATGGTCAAGGTCAGCCAAACATTTGGTAATGTTGAAGTTCAATAGGTGTTAGCATTGAAAAAGTTGAATAGGAAGTTGATAGATGGAAAGTTGAATAGGTGTTGACATTTAATAAGTCCAACAATAATTGGTTGATGAAAAGTTCAGTTAGTGTTGGTATTGGAAAAGTCCAACACGGAGTTCACAAATGTAAAAGTTCAATATGGGATTGACATTGGAGAAGTCTAACACGGTGTCGGCAAGTAGAAGTCTAGGTAGGTCAAGGAGGACTAGATGCTTAGCAATGATGGAAGTTTAGGTAGGTCAAAGATGTTTAATAATGATGAAGTTCCAAAGGTGAACTCTAGGCAAGTGGAAGTTCCAACGGGTTAAGGTTGAATTCCTAGAGGAGTGAACTCTTCTAGGCAAGTAGAAGTTCTAGTTGATTGGATGTCAACTAAAGTTGAAATCTTGTAGGAGTGAACTATAACCAAGTGAGAGTTTTGGCAGGTTAAGATTGACTTAAGGTTGAATATGTGGAAGTCCTAGTAGGTTGAGGTCGACTAGATATTAACAATAGATGAAGTCTCGAAGACATGATCTCAAGGCATGAGAAGTTCTAGTAGGTTGAGGTTGGATAAATCGAATAAGGATAAAATCTTGGTAACTCGAGGTTAACTTGTACTAGTTAGACGAGCAAGCCTTAGAGTCATGGGATCTCTTAGCATGACACAAGTTTAGTCTTAAAATGGTCGGAATTAGAGTACTAATCACTGGAAGAAGATATGGTTTATGGAAGAAATCAAGTCGACTATTAAACCACACACCCAAAAGTTACTTATCCAAGATTTCATAGTTTGAATCAGTCGACTATTGTGGAATACAATGGCTGAGTCAATTGGACAATTTACTTAAGTTGAGAAGCTAGCAAGAAGAAGGTTCTATTTGGGAGAACATTTGACTGATGATATACTAATTGAATCATGATGGCTACCAGTCGACTGATGCACACGAAAAGAGTCATTGTTGAAAAGGCTTCACAACAACAATTGATTAACAAGATAACAATCGACTGATGGGTGCAAACCAGGTGGATGATTTAAGCGGTTTATAAAAGGAAAAAAGTTTGGGTTTTTATCATCCAAGCTCTTGCTATTTGGAAGCGGTTCTTGAGTGAATGTAAGCGCATTCTTGACCCATTTTCTAAACAAACAAAAGAGTAAAAAAGCAAGCGAAAGAGAAAGCACCCTTGTCGTGTTAATCTTATCTAGTTGAGTCTATTTGCATTAATTTTATGATATTGGCTATATCATTAGAAATATTCAATCAAAAACTATATATCATCCTTATTAAGGTCTCAACTATGTGAACTCGACTTCAAGGAAATTATCCTTTAATGATTAAGCTCTATACAACAATCATCCAGCCTTATCCCACTAAGTGGGGTTGACTATATAGATCATTCTATGTCATTGGGCTTTATCCACTACTATATCATCATCTATAATTAAATAAATTTTATGTTATTTTATTGTTGCTAACTAAGCTTTTTTTTAATCTTCTTCCTCATTTGATGTACATATTTATCATTGTTTCAAATCATATAACTTGAGCATTTATTGATCATCTAAGTACATGTTCGTATCATTTTAAATGTGTCTTTCTGAGTTTTCCCTCAATAGATGTAATTCCGACTTTCTCTATGATGTTTTCATTTCTTATCCTGTTCATTTTCATATGTCCACACATCCACCTTAACATCTTCATCTCTACAATTCTCATCTTCTACTCATGTGCTCGAGTCACAACTCAACATTCAGCAACATATAACATATCAGGTCTAACCGTCATTTTGTAAACCTTTCCTTTAAGTTTTAGAGGTACTTTATGATTACATAAAATACCTGATGCTCTGCTTATATTCTATATAAGACATTTCTCTCGATCTCTCTATCATTTTGCAAAAAAAAAAATTAAATATTTAAAGCTCTCAGACAACTCGTCATCTCCTATCTTATCAATTATCTCATTACGTATAATATTACTAAATTTAAATTTTATATATTCTATCTTTACTCTAAGCCTAAAATCTTTCATTTCCAGTGTTTTCCACCAAGATTTAAGTTTAATATTTACTTCTTCACATGTCTAATCTAACACAACAATATCATCTGCAAACAATATACATCATAATATGCACATCTTAAATGTGTCACTTCGTCCATGATTAGTGTAAAAAGATAGAGACTGATGATCCTTGATGTTGTTGGTGCAAGAATCACCATACGATCGAATCTAGGTTTTGATATTGGCAAAGGGTTAAAAGTTAAGCTCTTTTGAAATTTGATATGCTTATCAAGTTCGTAGGAAAGTCCTAGTTGAGCCTAGACAAGGAAGTTTTGGTCAGAGGGACTAGGCAAGGAAGTCCTAGTCGGATGGATTAAGCTGGAATTCTTAACATATCAAGGATATCGGGCAAGAAACCCTAGAGTTGAGTATACGAAGTCCGGGAGATCAAGGACACCAGGCAAAAAGTTTAAACGAGTTGAGGATAGAAGGCCTAGAGGAAAGTCCCGAGGGTCGAGATCAAGCTGAGCAAAAGTCCAAATAAGTCGGATGGACCAAGGTTTGGCTCCAAGTAAACACTTTGAGTGGAGTAGTGAGGACGCACTCTCGGAAGGAGAGCAGTAGGTGTTGGTCCAACCTAAGGTTTCAACTATGATGCAGGAAGCTAAAAATGGGAGGTGGTCGGAAAACGGAACTCCGGGCGCTCGAAGTGGATCCAGGCAACCGGAGGTTCGAGTACCCCGAGTGGATCAGTGCCCGGATAGCTCGAAATATAGGCTATGTCTGGATGAGGAGGCACGTCGTGATTATGTGGTGCATGTCAGCTTCCAGGCGCCCAGGAGGGGTCCTAACGTCTGGGAAGGGATAAAGCTGCGATGGAAGAATTTCATCCACATGGTGCCATGTTAGCAGTCCAGGCACCAGGAGTCGGTTAACTCACCAATGGAGGCGGATTTGATTAGCCAAGCTAGGGATACTCGGTGTTGGTCCAGGTGCCCGGGATAATCTTTAAAAGGGGCTTCAAACGATAACTTTAGATCATCCTTTTTATGCCTCTCTGCTTCCATTTAGTGCCAAAGCTCTAACCAACGACGACATCATTCCAAAAGCTGTTATGCACCTCTTCGACTCCAAAATGCTACTGCGCTCTAGCTTTAACGATGCAACAACGACGCTACGTTGCTACAAGCTCAAACGAGCCTAGCATTTGGTAACGCTTAATTACATTTTGTTTTATTATACTTGTTTCTTTTCATGCTAAAATATTCTAAGGGTCAATAAGTTTGTTACCGAACCCTATCATTGTAAAAGAAATGAGTCTTCGTCTCTTTTAAGAAGAAGATTAATAGTCATTAACCATCAAAAGCGATAAAAGTGATTGTGGGTCTTAGAGTAATAGCCACGAGGCTACGAACCAGATAAAACCATCGTGTCTTCTATTCTAACTTTAGCTTTTCCATTGCATTACTTTGTTTTTCGAATGAATTCCGAACGTGTACGAAGCATGCTATTCACCACCCCGCCCCCTCTAGTGCTTTCTCGATCCAATAGATGTAACCCTATTTTTATGGGAAACACTTCGGTTAATCCGCCTGAAGTGTTCACTCTTATTGTTTACATCCTCATATATAACTTTAATTAGTTCAATATATGTTATACTAACACCTCTCTTTTTTAGAATTCTCCATATAATTTTTCTTGGTCCCGATACTTTTCAATTAGTTACCTAAGAATATGTATACCTTATATTATCGACCTTCCAAGTATGAATCCAAATTGATTTTCTGTTACCGTGATCTCCTTAATCTTTTTTTATTACTCTATCACAAAGTTTTATGGTATGACACATTAGTTTAATATTATAATTTGCAAAATTTTGTATTTTTCCTTTGTTCTTATATAAGGGAACTAGTACTTATACTCCTCTATTTCATTTTCAATATCAAGTTAAATAATTTTGTAAGTCATTCATTATCTTGTTTCCTTGGACACTTCCATATCTTTATAGGAATATTATCTGATCCAATTACTTTTTCATTTTGCATCACATTTAAAATTTGTTCTACTTCCGAAGTTTGACCTACTTAAATTTTTATACTCATTTAACTTATTTAAATTATCTAAGTTAAGTTGGTCACCTAGACCTTCATTAAAAAATTGATAAAAATATCTCTTCCACCATTCTTTTATTTCCTCATTTTTAATACTTCTTATTTGATAATATATCTTGTCTCTCTCTCGCATTAGCTATTCTGTAATAATTTTTCCCTTCCTTTTGTATCTAATTTTTAATATAAGTATTCAAAAGTTTCAATTTTTGCTTCATTCACTACTTTCTTAGTCTCTTTCTGGACTATTATATATTTTTTAAGTTGTCATCATTCTTACAAGTATATAATGATTTATAGGCTATTCGTTTTTCTTTCACTTTCTCCTGTACTTTCTTATTTCACCACCAAGATGTACGTCCCTTTGACTCATCGAGTACACTCTTGGCTATTATTTTCAACGTTGATACAATCTTATCCTATGTCATATTCGAGTCATATAGTACTCCTAATACTTGTACTTCTAATCTTTCCTTAAACATATTTTGTATTTCATCCTTTAACTTTCATCGCTTAATTATAGGAGTCATGCATTTTTTTCTTTCTATTTAGGCATATATCCAACATTACTAACTTATATTGGGTAGTTAAGTTTTCACTATGGATGACCATACAATCTTTACAAATTTTTCTATCCTTCTTTCTCAATTTGTGATTTATTATTCTCACTTTTGAAGGTGACCAAGTATTCTTCTCTTTTCTTAAAAAATGTATTAGCTAGTATAAGGTCATATGCTATTGCAAAATCCAATATAGTTTTCTTTCATTTCTTGTTTCAAATCCATAACCCCATGTACCCTAACATATTCATTATTTTTCGGCTTGACAAGTTCATTTAGATCTTTTCCTATTAAATCATTTTGTTTGGCAGAATGTTTTATAATACCTCATTTAGGTCGTCCCAAAACCTAGATTTGGTGTGTTCATCTAATCTTACTTGAGGTGCAGATATGTTAATTATGCTAATAATTTCTTTTGCTACTACTATCTTGAAAGCTATAATCCTATCCCCTTTCTAACTATTACAAATTTATCATTTAACGAACTATCTACAATATTATCTACTTTATTTCTTGTTTAACTTTTTGCAGCGTATCATAACTTAAAACCCGAGTTTTCTATCATCTTTGCCTTCTCTCTTACCCATTTGGTCTTTTGTACACACAAAATATTAATTTTTCTTTTAATCATGGTATCCATTACCTCCGTTACTTTACCAATGAGCGTTCATATGTTCCATATTCCAAATTTTAGACCATTAGTTTTTCTATAATATTTATTTTTATCCAACTTATGGTATAATAATTCTTGCATATTTAATATTACACCTAAGTTCTCATAGAGATGTAATAACCCTTGCTGATATGTTATAGTCGGACCCTACAATGCGAACTCCTGCATATTTAATATTACACCCCAGTTCTCATGGAGATGTAGCGATTCTTGCTGAAACATTACAGTCGGACCCTGGAACGTGTTCCTTCTGAGGAACAACCTAGTATTAGTACAATAGTTTGATGAATCTATTTTTTGAATATTTGTCTGAATTCAACGCTAATTTACAACCTAATGTAATCCTCACTCTTTCTCATCCGAGCTTGGGATCGGCCATGACAGCTTGATTAAGCTGTATGCAATGTTATAATAGTAATTGGCTAACTAAAAAAAATCCATATCATACTATAACAATAATAACTAAGTCTTTATTCTATAACCGAAGTTGATTATATGGATCCTTGTATACTATTGGATTCGTTCCACTACTATATCCTCATCTATATATAAATAAATTTTATCTTATTTTATCGTTACTAATCAAATCTATTTTTTTTTGTCTCTCTTCCTTCGTAAATGTGTATTTATCATAATCTCACATCGTCTAACTAGGGCATTTATTAGTCACCTAAGTATATATCCATACTATGTTAAATATGTTTCTTAGTGTTCTTTCTTAGTAGGTGTAATCATAACTTTTTCTCTAATATTCTCATTTCATTTCTTATCCATCTTCGCATGTCTGCACATTCGCCTTAACATATTCATCTCTGTAACTCTCATCTTCTTATCGTGTGCTCAATTCATCTTGAACCTTTAGAGATACTTTATAATCACAAAGAAGAATTTACACCTTCCTCCATTTCAACTATCTTACTTGTATTCTATATGAAATATTTTTATCTCCTTTCCTTATAAAAAATGATCCTAAATACTTAAAACTCTCAGTTATAGGTAACTTGTTATTTCCTATCTTAGCAATTGCTTTGTTATGCCTACTATTAAACTTAAATTTCATTTTTTTTCTTTTTTCTATAGAGCCTAAAATCTTTTTTACTTCCAGTGTTACCCATCAAGATTTGAGCTTAACATTTATTCCATAACGTATCTTAATAACCAAAACAATGTTGTTTGCAAACAATATACACTATGGTAATGTTTTGGATATATTTAGTAAGTTCATACATGATTAGTGTAAAATGATATGATCTTAAAGTTGATTCTTGATGTAACTGTATCTTTATTAAAAAAAATATTTCAGTAAATCTACTCGGACTTTGTAGTCTTTTAATTATATTCTCATTCATATCCTTAATTATTTCAATATATGCTAGGTTAATACATTATTTTTCTAAAATTCTCTATATAATTTCTGTCATGACTATCATGTGTAAGGCTTGCTTCTTTTCTCTATACTTTTCAATCAATTGTTTAAGGAGATGTATAACATTTTTCATCAATCTTTTAGGTATGAATTCAAAATTAATTTTTGGTCACCTTGGTTTTCTTAATTTTTTTATCACTCTTGATCCCTATAATTCACACATTTTTGTGTGTTTGTTTTTGTTTTTATAAGGGAACTAAAATACTTATCTTCCACTATTAGATATTTTCTTCATTTTCAATATTAGGTTGAATGATTTTCTAAGTCATTCAATACCCCACTTTCCTAAGTACTTCCATACCTATATCGAAATAGCATTCAGTTTAAATGCTTTTCAATTTTCTATCCCATTTGTATTTTTGAACTTTGATTTCTTTGATAAAAAATTAAATTTTTATACTTCTATGACCTACTAAAAGTTTTTAAACTAAGTTAGTCACATAAATTTTCATTAAAATATTGATAAAAATACCTCTTTCATCGTTGTTTTTCCCTCATCTTAATTCCTTCACTTGTACCCTATTAGATTCATCACTAATGCATTTTATTTGGGTAGGATTCCTTATTTCCCTCTCTTATTTTAGCTATTATATAAATATCATTACCTCCTGATATCAAGTTGTCAATATAAAATGTTTGAAAGCTTCATTCATGGCTTCACTTAGTATTTTTTCAACTTTTTTCTTGGCCACTGCATACTTTTTTAAGCTTTATTTGTTCTTACAAGTGTACATTAACTTATAAGTTATTCATTTTTGTAATTTTTTCCTATGCTTTCTCATTTCATCATTAAAATTCTTTATTTGGTAGTGTTCGTACTCACTGAGTATACTCTTGGTCATCATTTTTAAATTTTGTCATTTTATCTCATGTTGTATTCGAGTCGCCACGTATTCGAATTGCTAGTATACTCTTGACTCTCTCTAAAAATATTTTATTTTCCATCCTTAGCTTCCATCCCTCAATGATAGGAATCATGCATATTTTTCTTTTACTAATATTATGCTTGAGGTGCATATCTAACGTCACTAATCTATATTGGGTGGTTAAGTTTTCTCTAGGATAACCTTGTTATCTTTATAAGTTTTTCTATCCCTTATTTTGTTCATAAGAAAGTTAGTATATAACTTATGTTCTCACTCTTGAACGTAACTAGTTATTTTTTCTTCTTGAAAAATATATTAACTATTATAAGTTCTTATGTTATCGTAAAATTTAATATAGTTTTTCCTTCTTTATTTCTATATTCCTCTTGTAGCCTATCACATTCCTCATTTTTTATTGTTATATGTCAATTTCGATCTCCTATTAAAATCATCTCGTTTGTCAGTATATTTTATACTATTTCTGTATTTCATCTATCTCTTTCCGAAATCAATGTTTGATGTAATCATCTAAATCTTATATATATATAGAGAGAGAGAGTTTCTACTACTATCTTGAGAGCTTTAATCTTACCTCCCTTTTTTAACTACTATTATTCTAAAACCTATATTTGATGTATTCATCTAATCTTTCTTGGATACATATATGTTAAGTAGATTAATAGTTTCTTTTACACTATCTTGTGAGCTATAAATCTATCCCTTAACGAAATGTCTACAATAATATCTATTTTATTTCTCATTTTATTCTTTTCTATGTAACATAACTTAAAATCTAGGTTCTCGTTCATTTTTATCTTCACCTTTACTCATTTTATCTCTTGTAAATATAAAATATAAATTCTTCTCGTAATTATTGAATGTACTACTTTTATTGCTTTCTAGTCAGTGTTTCTACATTCCATATTTTAAATCTAAAACAATCAGTATTCTTATAATGTTCTAATTCGAGTGTGAGAGGTTTTGCATATTTAATATTATATCTAAATTCTCATAAAAATGTAGCAGCCCTATCAAGATATTGTTGTCTATGTGTTCATTCAGGGAAGAAGTTAGTATTGTCACAATAACTTGATGGATTCATACAAAATATTTGCCTTTGTTTTATGCTAGTTGACAACTTAGGCTACGTTTGGTAGGGTGTAATCTACCTTGTAATGTAATCAGGATTACATTACAAGGCTGATTATTTTGTTTGGTTTA
>JBBMJZ010390936.1:0-14582 GCA_037833815.1 Zingiber zerumbet | reverse complement strand
TTTTTTAATAAAATAATTAAATATAGATTCAAAGCACATAATAATATTTTAATTTAAAGTTTTAAACCCATAATAACAAACCACTAAATACGATAATTATATCTCATCATTTCATATATATTTAAATATTTAAATATAAGAGTTTAAATGTTTAATTGTGTAAACACTTGTGACTTTGCTGTTAAAAGAAGATATGTCGTATAATGTGTTATGTGCAGGAATACAAGTATGCAACTCTCAAGATATCATATATGCATCATCTTAAAAAATAAAAACAAAAAAGTCCGATGTATCAACTTAGATTCTTGAAACTACTTTGTTCCAAATTTTATGGGAATATCTAATCAGAGACAACCTAAGGGGAGGCTCTTACCATTATAATACTAAATGGTATTGCATCCCAAATAAGAGTCTTCTTGATCCAGCCATGAACCATGAACCCCTATTGAATTGTCAAGGGAAAAGAATTTGACAAAGATGATAGGACCAGTACAGAAACTGCAGATTCAAAGAAGTGCAGTAGTTGAGATGCATCTAAAGCATCTCAAAAAATTATAGATTCAAAAAACTACAGTTTCTGTACTGGCCCTATCATCTTTGAATCTGCAGATTCAAAGAAGTGCAGAAGTTGAGATGCATCTTAAGCATCTCAAAAATCTACAGAATCAAAAAATTACAATTTCTGTACTGGTCCTATCTCAAAAAACTACAATTTCTATACTGGCCTTATATCCCGATTATTTTTTTTCTCCAACATAGACTTCTTTATACAAGTAACACTATAACAGTGAAACTCACCTTTGAATTTTTATAAATATTAAATACAAAAAAAAGATTGGTTTAGTTTAAGTGGATTTGGGTGGGTCACGTTGATAAATGATCTGATTTTTAATTTAGGTCAACCCAGATTGATTTGAATCCAATCCAACTTCCCAAAAAAATTCTAAATTTAGGGTCTAACCTGATCTGACACTAATCAAAAAATTCTCAACCTTAATTCAATATTTTTTATGTCGACTCAAGTTGGATTATCAGATCGAGTTCATTTTTACCATCCCTATACCTAGCTCAACATCCAATTGATCATGATTGATGCATGATTACTTATAACTTTCTTAACTAAATTGATAGTCCGATATAAGTTATTCCTATAATTTATCTTCTTTTATATAATTTAGGGACGGTATAATCACTTTTTTTTTTTTATTTCTCATAATGATTGCTTATAACTTCGATCAAAATTTTTAGTCAAAGAGGTAGGAAATCAGGGATAGCTGAGTGTGGGCCTGTCGGGGAAAAAGATCGGACTACGTTGAACAATTTACATTTTGTAAGAAATTATTTTTCTGCCATCCGTGACTTTAAGGCTATGTTTACTCCTCCCAAATAAACTGACCCTAAAGTCACATGACAATAAACAAATATTAAAAAAACAAAAAACAACAACAATCCCGCCTTCCATTTTAAAATTTGCTGCCGTATATTGTTTTCCCTCCTTATTCCTCCCGCCTTTCTAGCATCCAATCCAACGCCGCCCCAGAAATATCCCGCGCCTTATCCTTATGTGCTATATAAGGAAAGAGGAAAGAGTTTATTCCTCTTGTTCCTTCTCTTACATCTCATTTTCGGTTCGAGTCTCCTCACTCCTTCAGCTATGAATCAGAGATCCCGGAGCTCGAGGGCAAAGCCCTCGCCGTCGTCGGTCGACGAGCGGATCCACCGCTTCCTGCGGCCCGGCGCACTCGCCCGCCTCCGCGACTCGAGGATCAGCACCGCCAGATCCGCCTCAGTCGCACTCCTCGACCTCGCTCTCCCCTCCTTCCCTTCCCCGCATGCGCCTCCACCTGCTCAGATCGATGGAATCCGCCCTTTATTCGCAGCCAGGACGTACGGCCCTCGATTTCTGCGGCGGAAGAAGCTTTCAGCCGCCAAGTCCGTCTACATAGCCCCCTCGAGCCCGGATCTCGTGGATCCCTTCTTGGAAGCTTTTGGCGTAGATCTGGTTGCTGCACATTGAGTTTTACCCTTTTTGCTTCTAATTTTCTCCCTATTGTTTATTTCCAATCTCTAATAACACACAAGAAAAATGGTCCTTTATCTACCTATATATTCTGCTTAGGCTTTCGTTCTCTCTGTTTTAGCTGGCGAAACGGGGAAGTTTAGAGAGCGGATTCCGTGTAGAGTTAACTAAAGTTTGGATTTTTTTTTTCTAACTAAAGTTTGTGTTGTTCTTGATGTCTGGTGGGAGCTGTTGATCGGTGCCTTTTCTTTTCTAGAATTATTTTTGGAAGTTAGGAAAATGCTTCTTGATTGCACGTTACTTTTAGTGTTTATTGTTACTATGTTCTTGTTTTCCCATCTGAACCTAATTACTGACTGACTCCGGCTGATTTGGTTGTAAGGATATTGTTGAGAACAAGAAATGATGAGCTCGTTCATGTATTTGCTTCTTACAAAGGTTTCAATTATATTCCTGATTTACAAGAAACTGCAGATTTTCTCCATTATTACTACTTTCAGCTTCATTGAATCAGAAAAGGCAACACTTGATGCGTGGTATTGCATTATTTCTCCTATTTCACTTTGAATAAATAATTATCTTCATGCATTTTTCAGAATTTGTTTTTTAACAGCTGAAAGCTGGTGTTCTGTCATGCATTATTCATGCAAAGTCTCTCTATGTTGGGCCTGTCTACTCGGCCAATGATTCCCTTTGCTATTGAATCTAGATCCATCTACATTATCATCCTCAAAACAGTAAACTACTATGGTTTTGCGATAGATGTATTCTATCTATTTACCTTTTGCGATTGTATTTCATATTGTTCTTTACATTGCAATACCCTTGCATTGAATTTCTACCATAGTTTATTGTGATTAATTAATCATTTATGGCAATTTTGCAACATATTCCATTGCATTTTGTAACAACTTTTACTTCACTTCAAATTAATCTATGTCAAAATCATCAACAAGAATTGGTGAGATTTTTTCATTGAATTTGAGAATATGTGATAAATACAAGCTCATCTATTTCAAATTTACCACAAAAGATTTGGTTTTCTTAGTGATTGGTCTTGCCTTTTTGAATACTACTTTCTAGGGATGCTTCATAACATTAGATTTGCACTTAAGAATAATGATATGAAGGATAGAACTTAAGTGAAATCATCCTCTTCACAATCTAGTGAAGGGTGCTTACATTAGTGCTATGTAAATCTTGGTAACATCTATCTTAAAATATGTTTATTTTTGTATTGAGGTGGATCTGTGTTTTTTTTTATTAGTTACACTAAGCATCTTCATTTTGGTAAAAAAAAATTAATTAGAATGTTGATACTTTTGTTTAGTTATAAAAAGTTTAATTATAGTAGGTGTTTTTGTTTAGTTATAACAAATGTCTTCTTTTAATTGTAGTAACATCTTTGTTTAAATATAATAAGTGTCTGTTTTGACAACAAAGCTTAACAAAAATATAAATACTTTTATTAAGCTACATCAAGTATCTTCTTTTAGTTATAGGTGTATAATAAAAAGATCATAATGCAAGTGCTTGTATTTAGTTATAGGTGCTTGCCATAGTAATAGTTTGTAGGAGGATTTTTTTTGTTGAAATTAATCCAACATGATTTGATTAGTTAGTTTGTTGGCAAGCAAATTGTTTTCTTTTACAATTTTGTTTGTCCAACACTCTTTTGGGTGTATTGATTCAACCCTTTATGATTAATTGTCATCATCGACTCTATTATGAATCAGCAAAATATCCTTTCTTGTATGATATACTTTTCTCTTTATTATATTCATTGACTTAATATTGTGTCAACACATCTTTTAAGTAAAGGTTAGAGTTTCTTTTTAAAATAATATTGCAAATATAATGGTAAAATTATTATTGTGTGATTTGGAAGTTATGAGTTTACAATAGATCTTTCTTTAAAATTCTTTATTGATAAGAGTTTCATGTATTGGGTTATTATTATTTTTAAAAGTTTATTGAAAAATCATCTCCTACAATGTAATAACTTGTAATTTAAATTATAAGCATTCAAAATTTTGAGTTTTGGTGAACTTTTAAAATTTTTAAACTCTTTAGTGAGGAGAATAAAAGAGTTCAAATGTAAAGATCACAAGTTGAGTGAATTTTAAAAGGAGTCAGGGTTTTTAGAAAGTGATAGAGAGATTATTGTTGATTGAAGTATTTTCATTAATGAGTAAAAAAAGATAAATCATTTTATTTTTTTCTCTTCTCAATCAAGGTGTAGATTTATTTGGATAGTGTCGTAGGGCATGGTTCTTACCAAGTCGTTTAATTTATTTTCATAAGAATTCATATTTGTGTATAGGCGAGTTACTTTTATTCATGCGCCCTTGTCCCATCATTAGTCAAAATCAATGCATATTACAATTTTTCTCATTTAAATAATTTTAAATATTAAAATTTCTTTTATTCCAGAAATAATTTATAATAATTTATTTATTTATTTTTGATAATTGTATCTAGTTTTTGTTGTTTATTTGTAGTGAAAAAAGAATTGTATTTATCTCATGTGCATTTTCAGTTCTTAGTTATATGAAAATAGATAAACTACATGATCATCGGTTCATAATTGATCTTCAACTATCAAGTGATATTTTTTTCAAAAGTATATGTCTGCAGAGAATTAACTTCTTATTTCCATTGTAGTAAAGTTGTTTTCCTTTAATTAATTGTACATTATGTGGGAACTAATTCTTCCTATTTGACTAACCTTAGAGAGGATCTATTAGATTTCACTAAATTTTTTATTGATTATTAGAGTAAATCAAGAAGTATAAATAAAATTTATCCAATGATTATGTATTATAAGTAATTTGAACTTTTCAAATGTCATAGGTTTGGCATGAGATTAAAATTTTAGTTGTCTGGTGAGCTTATCCCATCATTTATCACCTAGCATTGCGGCCTACAATAATTTATTATTTATTTATAATTTGAAATTTAGTTAAGCTGATTAATCTCAAGATTGATGGTAAGAACTCATTTTGCTCATCAAATAAATCCAGAAAACATAACTTTTAACATGATGATTAAGCATCATCAATAGTTTAATTATTGTAAATATATCATGAAAATTAAATTCTATTTGCTTGAGAATGTAGTCCCGGAGCATCGAATAAAAATATAACAATTTATTCAATAACCAACTGTTTATGTCCTTATCTAACCAATTGATTACTAAAACCAGTTTTAAAACGTAATAGTGAGTAAAGAGAGACTTTAGCCTCTTTCAAAGGAAATGCTTAAAAATTGAATGTAAAATATATGGGATCTATTCAAATTAACAAACCAACAAACAGTTTTATAAAATAATTTAATATAAAATATGGTTCCACTAAAGAAAGCATATAAGTCTATCGTTTAAGAGAAATTTATTCAAGTTGAGATTTTGCCATTTTGGATGTTTGAAAAATTGAGAATCTTTTATTTTAAACATTGCAAATTATTGAGTAGAGCCATGAATTGGAAGAGAATTTAATTATCGTTGCCTTGTCATGCATCATCACCACGAGGAACTCCCTTAAATGCCTCTCGGTCCCTTTATACTGTGGAGTTGCCGGTTGGGTGATCAAAAAGACTTTCACTCCTCTCTACTGTGGTCCTTCTTCTGATCTTCCCCTCACCTACTGATTAGCTTGCCAATTTCTGACAACCATGGCTCTGCTTAATCGTAGAACAAATTCTCTTTCGAATGCTTCGTGTACTGTTTGTGGCAGGGATGGGGCCGTCAGTCTTCCGACTCACTGCCGACGTTCCTCTGCGAAGAAGAAGGAGGAGGAGGAGGAGGAGGACATCTCTCGAGTAAATGCTCCACTTGCCCTCTGAAACCTTTCGAGGACTGTTTCTAATTGATTTCCTTTCCTGTTGAAGCAACTGTGGCCATCGATCTCCTTTATTCCTTGCATTACTCCTTGTCGCAATATTCTTTCAGCTGTTTCACTGTGGATATCTAAATGAGTGTTCTCTATCGGAGTGACAATGGGATCCCATTGACATCGGTTCATGCTTAATTCGTTTGTTCTGAATTCCATTTTCAGCAGTGTTCATCGTTTATTCCGCATTGCGCGTACCCTTACAGCTGATTCAATTACCCAATTGCTTGCTGTTTCAGTTTCAGTTCCAGTCACATTCTAACCATGAAGGCTTGGCCCTAGATCACCATGCATCCATTAAATTAAATTCGCGTGATCATGGACACAGAAACTGCATTATTTTACTGGAGTTTTAAGTGTGAGTAATGATTCATACGAAACATTCCTATAGAGGTCTCTTCTACACTACTGTTCGAATTCATGTTCAGAGCAATCGATATAAATTGCTAATTGATGGATAACTATGATTAATTTCTGATCGATGCTATGAATTTACAGTTTTCGAGCATTTATTTGGACGGCGGCAAACCTAGTCGTCACTGTCACTTAGTTGCACTCGATCTTCCATGCTCGATCTGTTATTTATAGCAGTTAGATTAATTGATCTCCGCCATCGGCAAACTCAATTAAAGTTTATCGGAATTTGCTGGCCGAGCTAGCAAGATTATGGAACGTGGTGAAAGCATTGCCTTCGAGCTCGAGGGGGCTCTCCTCGCCTCCGGAAGCCTCTTCCCTTACTTCATGCTCGTCTGCCTGGAGGCCGGAGCCGGCGGACCCCTCCGCGCCGTGGTGCTGCTCCTCGCCGCCCCGCTGCTGCGCCTGCTGGAGCTCGCTGGGCTCGAGGCGGCCGCCGTCAGCGCGATGATCTTCCTCTCCACCGCCGGCCTCCGGGTGGACGACCTCAAGGCCGTCGCCAAGGCCACCCTGCCCAAGTTCTTCATGGAGGACCTCCGGGGCGGCGCTCTCCGCGAGTTCCTCGCTGAAGGCGGCGGCGGCGGCCGCGGTGGCGCCGCCCTGAGGTACGTGGCCACCGCGCTGCCGAGAGCGATGGCGGAGCCGTTCCTGAGGGAGTACCTGGACGCCGACGGCGTGCTCGGCACGGAGCTGAGGACGTGCATGGGGTTCTACACCGGGCTGACATCCGCCGCCGGCGTCATGGACGGCGAAAGGAGGCTGGAGGCACTGCGTGACGCCACCGCGGGGACGTCGGTGATCGCTGTCGGAGCGCGCCGGAAGCACCCGCACCAATCGTCGTTGTCCTTTTATGCGGTACGTACGCGTGCAAACATCGTGACCAGGAGACGGGCGATAGAACTAATCAACCAAAACTAAAGGGACTAAAGTGAAAAAACTGAATGACTACATTGCAGAAACAACCTTGGACTCCACCGGAGGAGCCAAAACAACCACGGCCGAGGAGCGAGTATCCCAGGCCGTTGATCTTCCACGATGGCCGGCTCGTGCAGCGTCCCACGCCGTTGGATTTTCTCACGGTCCTTGTATGGCTGCCTTTCGGTATTTTCCTAGCAGTCGTAAGGGTCCTGATAGGTCTCCTCGCCCCTCGCAAGCTCACCATCATGGGCCTCGCCGCCACCGGCATGCGCATCGAAATCCAGGGCCATCAGGCCCACTTGGACGCTAACCCAACCATGGTTAAGGGCTCCGGGTCCCACACTCTGTTCGTTTGCAACCACCGAACCCTCCTCGACCCCGTGCTGGTGTCGATCGTCCTCCAACGGAAACTAACGGCCTTGACGTACAGCTTGAGCAGACTGTCGGAGGTGATCTCTCCGATCCCGACCGTTCGGTTGGCACGGGACAGGCTCCAAGACGGCGTGAAGATGCGGTCGCTGGTCGAGCAGGGCGACGTGATCGTGTGCCCGGAAGGCACCACCTGCCGGGAGCCGTACCTGCTGCGGTTCAGCCCGCTGTTCGCGAAGATCGTCAGCGACGTCGTCCCGGTCGCCGTCACCAATGGAGGGAGCATGTTCTACGGCACGACCGTCAGGGGGCACAAGTGCTTCGACTGCTTCTTCTTCCTCATGAACCCTCGGCCTTTCTACGGACTGAGATTCTTGGAGAAGGTACTGCAGCCGCACGGCCAGCAGCGGTCGGAGTACGACGTCGCCAACGAGGTCCAGCGCTCGATCGGCCAGTCCATCGGATTCGAGTGCACCAACTTGACGAGAAAGGACAAGTACAGAATTCTCGCCGGCAATGACGGTTTAGACCCAAGAATGTGAATGTTCTGAGTGAAAACATGAAATAAAATATATGTTTAAGGAGCTTCTTGTTGTTATCATGATGTTGATTCCATGATTAGCAGGACAATAACACTAGAAAATGAAGATTAAAGCGATCAATCTTTCCAAAAGACTGTTTTCCCATTGTTGCATGTACAGCTTTATAAACAGGGTAAGAGAATGGACAGAATCAGTGATTATAAACAGGGCAAACAGCATTCTGACTATCACTATTAAGTACAGGTTGATGAATCAGTAAGATGAAGAAGAGATTCAGTGATTGAATTACTTTTACCAGAGAATCATTGGAGGTCAAGTAAAGATTTGGTAGGCGAACCGATCTGCCAAGCGCTTATTTAGCCATGAACTTGCTTTGGACCACCGCCGGGGCGATGCTTTACGATCGAACTGCCACCAGCTATGCATCTCAAATTCACCATAAATGTTTCGTTATGACAGCTTTGGCACTTCACAGACCAACACCAGCTCTAGCTAATGCAGCTGTGACTGAAGCAGATGCTTCTTCAAGCGTGAGCTGTTTCTTCGCTGTATTAAAGGCCTCTATAATATCTCCGGCTTCCCAACCGTCAAAATCATCGACACCGATACCACACTCGAGTCCAGTGCCAACCTGCAACCATGAAGAACCTTTACTTTTTGCTCGAAACAAGTAGATCGACTTCGTTTGTAAGCATGACAGACATTGTTCAAGACATGGCATTCCAAAATAATAAGGATGAAAAACATTGTTTCAATGCTATTTGGACTCATACCTCTTTTACATCTTCTTTCACCCGCCTCAAAGAATCAACTGTACCAATGTGAACTATCTTCCTGTTTCGAATAACACGGACACCACATTCTTTCACTACCTTTCCTTCAGTGATCATGCATCCAGCAACTCGTCCACTGCCGCTACCGAATGCTGCTCGAACTTCTCCTGCTCCTATTTGTATTTGCTCCTAGAAGATGTAATATAAGCCAGGATTTAGACCAAACATCTTTAAGGAAGAGGCAGCCCAATATCAGCAAAGTGTTCACCTCGACTGGCTCTAGAAGTCCTTCCATTGCATTTCTCATGTCGTCAATAAGGTCGTAGATAACTCTATACAATCGAATCTCAACGTTCTTCTTGTCAGCATAACTCTTCACTGAGCCAGGTGCTTTTACGTTGAAACCAAATATAATGGCCTCAGAAGCAGCAGCCAGGTCGACATCGCTAGCGCTAACCTCCCCAGGAGCTTGAAGGAGGAACTTCAAGTTAATGCTGTCTTGAGGGAGCACTCGAAGAGCTTGTCTGATGGCTTCGATTGAACCCTATGGCGCATACAAGAGGATATAATATTGGGAAACATGCTCGCTCATAATATAAACATACAAGATAACATTGTTTGACCATCTTACCTGAACATCAACCTTTAAAATGATGTTCAGCTGATGCATATGTAGATCTGTTTGTTTTCCCGTTGCAACAGAAGAAGCAATGGAAGATAGGGTGACCTTTGTTTCCCCTGCCTTTGCAGATATCCGTGTAACTCTTAATGATTCTGCACGAATTTCTGCTCTTTCACGTGCAACATCAAGGGTTTCGATGGCCTCAAACTCATCACCAGCAATAGGTACACTATTCAAACCAATAACCTAAGAAATCAAGTATCCAAAATGTGAGGTGTGGCTGAGACCAGACACAAACAACAAACAGTAAGGTACTAATCCGAAGGGATATAAGTTTTATCATTCAACATTATTCAAAGATCCAAACCTAAAGCCTCCCATGTATACAAATGATAAATCACTAGCTATGTGCCACATTGAGCATTTTGTTTCAAGGATGTGAGAAATAATTAAACATCATGTTCTAGCAATTCAGCATAACATATCATCAGTGTGTAATAAAAGCAAAGATTATAAATACATTAATAATAGAGTGTGAGCAAAGCATCCCATAAGAATTTACATGCCAAGTTTGTTAGTTCATTGTGTTTCAAGAGTCGAAGAGAGTTTCAAACCAAACTTATCCTAATCTTAGGAATAATGGTTAAGAAGATAATATCGGCTGAGAAAAACGAACCTGTACAGCCATTGATGGTCCAGCTTCATCAACGCGATCTCCTCTATCATCAAACATAGCACGCACCTACTCATCAATATAAGCAATGAAAAGGAAGGTAGTAAGCTATCAAAAAGAAGGAACCAAGCTTGTCAATGCATATTTAGGATTCTAGAAAGATTTTCAAGACAAGTAAAAATTCTAGAAGGAAGACCTTTCCAAAAGCTTCACCGCAAACAACAATGTCACCCTTTTTAAGGGTTCCATTTTGCACAATAAGTGAGGCGACAACTCCCTTTGCTTTATCAATACCTGCTTCTATAACAGTGCCTTTAGCATTTCTCTTTGGATTGGCTTTCAAGTCTTGCAGCTTCACAATTATGAAAAGGATGATTTCAGGTATAAAATTTCGACAAAGGATACATCAAAGAATCTAAGCACAAAGTTTATACCTCTGCAACAAGCATAACAGTTTCCAGCAATTCGTCGATGTTCTCTCCTTTAAGAGCACTGATCTGATTCAAGAGAGAAGTAGAAAAACATGAAAAAAAAGAGCACATCTAGGTCATTGTCTTCTTTTTTTTTTTTTTTTTTTGATAAAGAGGACAAACCTTAACCATAGGAATGTCACCACCCCAAATTTCTGGCATAAGTCCAACAGACGATAACTCTTGCATTACCCTATCTGGATTTGCTCCATCCTTATCTACCTAAGTCGATATAAGAAAGAAACAATCAGATATTTGCACTACACATATAAAGAATTAACCAATATCGCAGTCGATGAAACATGCCTTGTTGATGGCTATGATAATTGGCACACCAGCGGCCTTCGCATGAGCAATTGCCTCATTAGTTTGCGGGCGGACTCCATCATCAGCAGCTACTACAATGATTGCAATGTCAGTTACTCTTGCTCCACGTGCCCTCATTGCACCAAATGCCTGTTGAAAATCAGTTAGGAGTAGTCAGGACATCATATACTGCTTCAAATAAGAAGCTTGCATTGTGTAAGCCAAAATCATCTGGAGATCCTTAAGCAAAAAATCTAAAATCAGCTGAAAAATCCTAGCAGCACAAGAAAAGGAGCAAGATAACGCGTACCTCATGGCCTGGAGTATCAAGAAATATGCATGGCTGAGGCTTCCCATCAACTGGGACAAGAACCTTGTATGCTCCAATACCTTGGGTTATTCCACCTGCTTCTGATGCTACCACCTACAAGAATGAACTTAATTTCAATTGCCTTTCCTGAAATTGTATTGTAATAGATATTCAATCAACTAGCTGAATATGCTGCAATGGATATTTGAGGTTACCCTGCTCTTTCGGATATAGTCCAGCAATGTGGTCTGCAAAGGCAAATCGAAGAAGAAAACAGTTCAAGATCCATATGAAAAACACAATAGAAAGAAATTAAATCCCTGATACCTTCCCATGATCCACATGCCCCATGATTGTAATTACAGGAGGCCTGTCTTCTAGCACGTCCAAGTCTTCTTCATCGAGTACTTCTGCTCTCTTTTTTGCCATCTCTTCCACTCTAACTGGATCAACTTCAATTACTTCCACATCATATTCCTTGCATATCATTTTAACCATGTCTTTATCTAGAATGTGGACTGCATCAGGCTTGACCCCCCTTGAGAATAGAAATGCAAGAATATCTCCTTCGCTAATGGCCAAATTATATGCTAATTCTTCCATGAACAAGCCCTCTTCACCCACCTCAAGTATCTCAACTTTTACAGGTTCTGCAGCTTTAGCTGCTTCGAGTCTTGCAGCTTTACGGCTCGCCTTGCTCCATTTTCTTCCTTTCCTTGGTTTCATGACCCCAGTGATAGGTACACTGAACTCTGAAGCTTCCTCTTCTATCTCACCATCTTCCGCCAACTGTCTACGCAAACCACTAGTAACACCTGATTTCTTGCGACGCTCATCTTTGACTTTGGATGTCAAGGACCCTTTTGCCGGCTTCAAAGGGACTGGTATCATTGCTGCAGCTGCAATCGGATCCACAGCTGGCTTCTTCGATGCAAATTTATCTATAAGAATGGGTTTTCTCTCCTTCTGTGTAGGTGAAAGAACAGCAGGTTTTGCTTGCAGCCTTGGCTTGACAGGGGCTACTGCAGGAGTTCCCGACACATTTGTTCCTTTAACCACCGCTTGCACGCTTGCGACAGGATTCCCTTTCCGCCAAACACTCTTACCAGTGCTCGACTTCCTTGTAGATGGAGTTGCATTCTGCGGCCTAACTTGTTCGGAGCTGCCATTGGGCACGCCATTATCTTTGGTCTCTTTACCACGAGTTCTCACTGCATACGTGGTCTTCTCGAGCTTTTCTACCTTCTCTAAAACCTCGCCAAGAGTTTCTACGACTTTCTCTCGGTCTTCCAATGAGGTCGGAGGGTTTTCAGGGCCGTTGGGGCGTGCTTTCAGTAAAGGCTTGGGGGCAGGCTTGAGAATGAGATCGGCGTCCCCGTGCAGGGAAGACGGAATTCCCCTCTCCTCGATTAGGTTAGTGGTCACCATGCACCTGTAGACACGGCCTCCGAAGCGACGGCATTGCCTCGAGCTGAGGGAGGAACCATACCTAACCCTAACAACGTGGATCCCCCCGACGACGACGGCGGCAGTGGGCGAGACCTCGAAGACGACCGGGGAGACTAGCATCGCGCTTCCCAAAGAAACCATGGCATCACACGAACATGCGATTCTCTCGCAATCAACATAAAAAACGCATCTTTCGATCGCAGCTTGATCTCAGACGGTGAGATACGAAACAAAGTTCGATCTTTGAGCCAAAAAGACACGAAATTCCACCGTAATCTCATGGATTAGAGGTTCTAAGGACCACAAAAATCCACATTGTCATGCCAAGCCAGCCAAGGGATTTCCCTGGTAGCGGATAAGGGCCAGGGATAGGCTGTGGAGAGAATCACAGCTGAAGAAGATTTGAGATAGACCTGTGGTTATTTCTGTTCCCCACTAAACTCAACAAAGAAAAAAAAGCATAAAAAAAAAATACGAAGGAAATTGAGTCATCATGTTTGCCACAGAAGGATGTGGCTCATTCTCCGATTCGTACGTGGTGATAACTGATAAAGGTGTCTCACCATTAATCAGGTTGCTGGGTAATGTTATTTGGTAAGAATTTGGTCAACTAAAATACATATAAGCAAGTTATCATGTATTTTAATAATATCATAAATATATATTAATTATATGTATACTTATCAAATACATTTTGACTGGTCATATTCTGACTAAAGAGATTTATCGTTATTAAATTTGGACCAAGAATTTGGTCTTATAATTTTTTTTTATCTGTTGTTTAGTTAAATCAGAAAATACTCACACGGATATTTTAAAAGTCTAATATTTTTTATTATACATTTTATTAAGAGAAATTTTTTTCTAAATATATTGTAGTTGAAAATCAGATAATGAATATATTTAAACTATTTTTTTTTTTAAATAATAAGCTTATTTTTTAAAAAAATAATTTTACTATTTTTAAAAAATAATATTAGAATTTTTTAATATATTTTTTACCATTTAAGAATAAAATAAAAAAAATCTATATAATACTCACTCACAATAAAAAAAAATATTAAATAAATATTATAATACTCATTTAATATCATATTAGGGGTGCCCTTACTATTTAATAATTCTACAGCAGGTTTTGAGAATTATTAAAGGACCTACTTCGATTTTTATCAAAAAGCACATTTTTTTTTAAAATATCCTTGGCATGTATTTCAATCCCAAAATAAAGTAAAATATTAGTTTTTTTTACTCAATGTGAATCGGACTAAATCAACATTAAAAAAGAAACAAAAAGAGAGAAATAAGAAAATAGAAAAATAAAATAAAATAAAATTTAGGTGACGTTTGGATTATGAGTTTGGGAATGAGGAAATGAATTCATTCCCAAACTTTGTGTTTGGTTGATGGGAATGGAATCAAGATTTTGGAATGAAACTCAAAAACTTTGATATGGATGAAACCCACCCTCTCCCTTGGGTTTGGATGAAACTCACCCCTCCTTTAAGTTTTGGACAAAAATACCCTTAATATATTTGTTCATTTTTTTTTTAATTTCACACACTCTCTCCTGGTTCTCTCTCATTATATTTTCTCTCTCCCTATTTTATCATCACACTTTCTTTCTTATCATACTTTCTCTCTCCTCATTCTCTCTCATCACACACTATCTACCATTTTCTCTCTATATTCTCTGTCATCATATACTCTCTCTCTCCTTATTTTATCTCTCTTCATTCTTTTCCATCGCACTTTCTCTCTCATTACATACTTTCTCCTTATTTTTCATCATACTTTCTCTCTCATCGCACTTTCTCTTTCCTCAATCT
>JBBMJZ010390888.1:0-14585 GCA_037833815.1 Zingiber zerumbet | reverse complement strand
TAAGAGTTGAAGAATAGGTAATTTAAGGGGAGGAGAGTTTCTGACATGTGTCAAGGGTTGGAGGGGGTAATTTAAAGGGAGAGGGGTGTTTTGACATGTGTCAAGGATTGAAGGGTGAGTAATTTAAAAAGAGTGAGAAGTTTTGATGTGTTAAGAGTTGGAAGTGGGGTAATTTAAATAGATGGGAGATTTTGACACGTGTCAAGAGTTGAAAAGGGGTAATTTAAAGGGATGAGAGATTTTTGACATATGTCAAGGGTTGGAATGAGGTAATTTAAAGGGAAGGAATGTTCTGATATATGTCAAGCGTTAAAGTGGGATAATTTAACGGAAATGAGTGTTTTAACACGTGTCAATGGTTGGAGGATGGGTGATTTAAAGAGAGTGATAAATTCTGACATGTGTTATGTGTCAAGGGTTAAAATGAGGGATGATTTAAAGGAAGAGAAGATTCTGACATGTGTCAAGAGTTAGATGGAGGTAATTTACATATTAAGTTATGAACGTAATTTAAAAGAAGGGAGAGATTTTGACACATGCTAAAAATTATATAAAATAAAATTTGAAAAAAAAATAATAAACAAAATTGATTAAAAAAAATAAAACTAAATAAAAATTAAAAAAAATTAAAAAATAATAATAAACAAAATTAATTAAAAAATAAAACTAAATAAAAATGAAATAAAATTTAAAATATATATAGATAAGTGTAGGTGAAAAAGTAATAAATAAAATTAATTAAAAAAATAAAACTAAATAAAAATTAAAAATTTAAAAAAAAAATAGAAATGTCATTTGAGAGAGAGAGGGGAGGAGAGGGAGGGGTGCGCTGTCAAGGGGAAAGCAATTTGCCCACAAGCCTCCGACTGGTTAACAAGTGGCTGCTTGCTCTTTCAAGCTTGACGTGGCTTTGGGAGAACTCGTTGTCGTATCTGCCTTTTTATATGGGCAGCATTATTGGCCATATAGTCGCCGTTATATTGTAATGAAGAAGGCGATATTGTCGCCAGTGTTACGAGCATACTTTTGCAGAATCGCGATCCGCCGTCGCCGCCGGTATCATCTCTTCTATTCTCATCGGTCAAGGTACATGATAGATTCGTCTCGTTGTTTGGTGTGTTCCAAGTTGTTCCGTTGCCTCCGAAGCCTAAATGGTCGAGATTGTAGAAATCTTTGTTTCAGTTTTAATTTGGTTTCAAGTGATTCATGGCATTCATTGTTGAATTAATAGCAAAAACATGCCTCGATAACGTTTTGGATCTTCTTGGTACTGTTTTTGCCTTTTCCGTTCATCAATTTGCGATTTTTCTTTTTTGGGAAGGTCGAAATCTGTTCTTCAACGTTCTGATTTCGTTGCCAAGTTCAACTTAAGATGATCGTTTTTAAGAGAAGGAGTGTTTTTTTTCCTTCTTTTTTTGGGACAGCTTTTTTTCAGAGCCCTACCTTTACGCTTTCGTTATGTAGAATGAAGCGGTTGGAACTGGGAACCCTCTATTATAATATCAGTTTGTTCCTTTGTTCTATGCTGTCAGGTAAGACTTGTGCAAATTAATTATACGTCAACTGAAGCAGTTGGAATGGGAACCCTCAATTCTAATATCATTTTGTTCCTTTGTTCTATGCTGCCAAGTAAGATTAGTGTAAATTAATGATAACTTTGGACACAAGCAATATGTGTTCATTCTTTCAAAAATAGTTAATTGTCAGGTAGATTTTAGGGACGAAGTTTGCTTGTCCAAAGATGAGTCCAGATTGTTATTTTTCTGTGAAAAATGGAAGAAGATTCTACCTTAGTACCAGTTTATAAAATGCTTATTCCTTAGATTCCTCTACCCTCTAATTAGCCAAGAGTTTGTCCTAAACTCCAATCATACAGGATAAATTTGGAGGCTTATCTGTAATTTGAGGCTTATTGGTTCAATTTTCCAATCTTTTGTAAAGAATAATAATCTAAATGGAACATAGTTAACTCACGATCTATCACATTCCTTGACTTGTTTAGCTTTCATTGGCTTATGCATGGTCACCAAAAACTTCCTGAAGATTTCACAATAACTTATTAATGTTAAGTTCTCCTTGTTATTTGGTCTTGCATGCTAGTTGGACTTCAGCAATCCTTCTATAAGATGACTAGTCTCATGGGGATCTCACATAGACAGCTGATTTTTCTCAGTTTTGTTTCTTGTTGTTTCCTCTTGGAAACTGAATGTGCTAGAAATCATTCCTAAATTGTCATTCCCAATCCCACAATCCAAACACTATTTTATTATCATTTCAATTCAACAAGATTAAGTTAGATATTGTGGATATAACTTGTGTGTCTAAGTATGTATGGACTTAAGAAAACACACAAGCATACGAGAGCTGCACCTTGAGGACTTGTGTCAAAACTCAAAACTACTATGCCACTAGAATGGCGAGTCACTAGCTAACATGTTTTTTTCTTCCACATTTCAGATGGAGGAACCGAGTTCTCATGGACCTCATATTATTGAAGTAGATATGGATGTACCTCCTGGGGTTTCTGGACTTGGTGGAAACAAGATTTGTGGGGGTGTTTCCTGCGATTTAAACAGTTCAAAAGGTGCCAAAGAGAGATCTGCAGCTATGAAGAAGCTTCTAATTGCTGTCATCTTTTGCATTTTATTTATGAGCATAGAAGTGGCTGGAGGTGTTGCGGCAAACAGTCTTGCTATCTTAACGGACACTGCTCATCTCCTTTCAGATGTTGCTGCTTTTGCTATCTCATTATTCTCTCTATGGGCATCTGGATGGGAAGCAACACCAAAGCAGTCGTATGGGTTTCTCCGCATTGAGATTCTCGGGGCTCTGGTCTCCATTCAGATGATATGGCTTCTCGCCGGCGTACTGGTTTATGAAGCTATTTCTAGAATTATATATACATGACAATGGTGAGGTCCATGGCAAATTGATGTTTGTTGTTGCAGCATTTGGCTTGCTAGTTAATATTGTGATGGCTGTGATGCTCGGTCATGAACATGGACACGGCGAACATCACCATGGATACAAGGAGGCTGATCATGAACACTCTCAGCATGGTGATGATCATGCTGAGCACGATCATCGTCATGGCATTACGGTCACCACCCACCATCATCAATACACTAGCAAGGAGAAGCTGGAGGAGCAAGTTCCACTCTGGAAACATTCTAAACATCCTTCTGAGGAGAAGTCTAGTGTCAGGAAGAAGAAGAAGCAGCGCAACATCAATGTCCACAGTGCTTATCTACATGTTCTAGGAGATTCCATTCAAAGCATTGGAGTCATGATCGGAGGCGGCCTCATTTGGTATAAACCAAAGTGGAAGATTATTGATCTGATATGCACTCTGATCTTTTCTGTCGTTGTGCTGCTGACCACAATCAAGATGCTGAGGAACATACTTGAGGTGCTCATGGAGAGCACTCCACGGGAGATAGATGCGACTGAGCTAGAGAAAGGTCTGTGCGAGTTGAACGGTGTCATTGCCATCCACGAACTCCACATATGGGCCATCACCGTCGGGGAGGTTCTCTTGGCATGCCATGTTACCGTCACTAGAGATTCGGACGCTGAAGCTGTGCTTGATCAGGTTATAGGATACATTAGGAGGGAGTATAACATCAGTCATGTCACCATCCAGATAGAGAGACAGTAGTTTCGTCAGATGATTTTAGTTCCTCTACTTCTAATCTGCCATGCCATCTCGGTTTACCAAGCTATCAGCAAACTCCTTTGGCAACTGAAAATGTTGGTTATGAATGCATTGCAATGTTAAGGAAGAGGTATGCATCATCATTTTTATGTGGGTTATGGCTTGTTTAGAATTATTACTCGTTCAGCAATTTTTTAATGACCAAAACTTGCTCAAAACCTTCCATTAAACCTTCTATTCTCTCTCTACCCAATGCTAGTGATTCAATTTGCTTGAAGAACTCTGGACAATATATTCTTTAATTGGGCATAACTTTCCCTTGAATTGCTTGAAGATTCATTACAAGCAAGCTTAAGTTACACGATAGATTAGAAATATATAAGGAAGAAAACAATTTGCAAGCAAATTCACTACAAGAACATTCAAATTTAGTGATGGAGTATTTTTTTTTCCATCACTAATTATGGACGGAATTTAAATTCATCCCTAATTAGTGATGAAATTTAAATTTTATCACTAAATTAGCGACCGAATTATTATTTTGGTCGCTAAATTATGACGGAAAAAAATCCGTCACTAATGTTACAAGGAGAAGGTATTAGCGACAGAAAATTAATACTCGTCGCTAATTAGCAACGAACACTTAAAAATAATGACGGAATTTTAATTTTTGCTGCTAAATCTCAATCAAATTAGGTTTCCCCGATTTTGTTTTAATTTACTTGCGCTCTCTCTTCTTCCTTCCGCGGGCTCAGAGGTCCAGGCCTCAGCTAGGCCTACCTGCAAGCTTGCTTGGTCGTCTGCGAATTTGGCCGGCTAAGAGCTTGATATTTGTATATCGGGCATGAAACTCTAAACTCCGGAAATGATTATTATTTGTAAGCACACTGTATTTGATTGTTAAACTAATATCTCACAAACATTAGCAATTAATTAGGGAATCAATATTGAAAGACTGCATAGTCGATCAACTAATTTTCATGAAAAAAATTAATTATTTGCTGATATACCATAACTACCAGTTGTCAAGATGTACAAGTTTAAAAGTATGAGAAGATATCAGAGTATCGAGTTCAGACATAGTTCTATATCTTACTTCATTAATTTTTGCAAGAGTTGCATGAGAAGCCTGTGGCGGAGCTCCGGCCGCCCCTCCTTTTCCCGCCGCGCCTCCCGCTGCTTCCACAGTCGCTCCCGCAGCATCCGCTCCGCTTGCAGATCCTCCATCGCCCTCCGCTCTGCCTCCCGTGCCTCGGACGCCTTCAGCCAAAGCGCCTCCGTCTCCGCCTGCCGCCTCATGAATTCCTTCACGACACCTCCACTGCCGTCGTGCCTGACTCCTTCTCCCTCTTCGGCACATTTTTTCTCGGCATCCTCCTCCGATTCACGATCCAATTGCACTACGCCGGATCTCTCCCTAAAGATCTCCCTCATCTCCTCGTAAAATAGAAATGAAGTTCTATTCATCTAATCCCCACTACCCTCAGCTTATTTTGTTTGCTTGCTGAGAAGTTCCTGTCCATGGCTGCGCCCGGAAGGCGAGAAGCTCTTTGGTCTCCGCGCGCGTGACTCCATTTGGGAAGTCTCTCCAGCGCCACCTGACCAGATGCTCTTGGAGCACACGATGATGAGGAGGGAACTCCATGGGAAGATGTCTATTTATAACAGTTTTTTGGGTAAAGATAGGAGGAGGAAGAGATCGAGTGTGAAGGAGAGAGGACGTGAATTGAAGGAATTAAGGAGAGGGATTGAAGTGCTGAATGGAAAAGGGAGACAATATATGGAAATGTAATACGTTTTACATTGCTTTTGTTGATAATTAATAAGTCTTGTGGACATTGAACAACATCTGAGCTTGACGTTTGACTTTTTATTTCTTCATGTTGTCAAGCGTTATACGGACGGACGTATTCTACCAATAAAGTCAATTTAGAGGATGTTTGGCTAATTTATTAAAAATAATTTATAAATTCATACCATTTATAAATTATTTTAGGAGATTATAAGTCGTTAGGTCTTATTTTAAAAATAAATTATTAAAGTATTTAAAATATTTTAAATAATTTAAAGATATTTATGGGTTTAGTATTATAAGATTCTTTTATTAATAAAATTATCAAAAAAAGACATAATACAATTAAAATATTGTATATAATAATTTATAATTTTATAATGAGTTAAATTTATATAAAAATCTATTTGATATTTTAATTTTTTTTAAAAAATTAATGATATCATTAATATTTCAAATAAAAATTATAGTTAAAAATTAATTAATAATATATTTGACACTTTTATTTTTCTAAATATTAAGATAAAGTTAGACAGAAAAAAAATTAAATTCTAATCAAGTCGGAGAATTTGTGCACCGGGGAGAGAAGAAATTGAAGGGAATGTCGGAGACTTCGTGCACTGAGAAAAGAAGTTGGCATAGATAGAAAGTTGTTAGGTTTGTAAAATTCTATGAAAGATAAGATGGAATTTAATGAAAATATATAAGAATATTTTAGAAAAGAAAATTATTAAAATATGTTTTTTAAAAAAAAATAGGGTCTCTCTTACTTTTTTTTAAAAAATAGCAAACAACTTATTTTAACCGCTTATAAATTATTTGTAAAAAAATTTACTAAACATATTTAAAGAACTTATAAATTCTAAAATAATTTATAAACGGCTTTATAGAGCTTATAAGCCAACCACCCTCTAATTCATTAGCAAGGTCGGTTCACATTCTCATATGTTTCGTCAGCAGGGTTCATTTATTTATTAAAAAAAGGCAAAAATGAAAAGACGCCTTAAATTTTATAATTCATTCCCTTAAAAAAAAATTGCACCCCTTCGATATTTTTATCTTGAAAGTATGTTTTAATCCGCCTTCCTGTTTAGAAGTTATTGAATAGTTATAATTTAATATTTAGAATTTATATCACGTAGAAATTATTGAATAGTTATTATATTCATCAGTTATGATATTATGGTAAGATATTTAGGTTATTATCTAGGTATTAGTAGTTCGAATCTTAGTTACGGTGTATTTATAGGAATTTTTCTTCTAAATGGGGCAAAGGATACTAGGTTTCTAGGCTGGTCGTCGCGTGCGCTTCCCAATTTACCCTGGTGATCAGTGGAAAATTTTTATAAGAACGGACTGGTCACTTCAGAAATAGTCAATGAAGGTAACTGAGATTATATATTTTTTTATTCAGAGATAATCAATAAAATTAACTAAGATTATATATATATTTTTTGAATAATTATTATAATGGGTTTAAGATAAGTTAGGATTTAAGATTTAAGGTTTAAAGTATTTCAACTCTATTATATTAAAATACTGTTTATAAATTTAATAAAACTATTTAAACTTTATAAAAATTACTTCAAAACAGTTATTATATGGCTGTTACCATCATAAACTTTTAACTCACCTTAAATAAATGATAATAATTACTAAGTAGTTTTTATATGTGGTAAGTAATAATTGATAACTTTTATATAAATTTAAAATTTAAAATTTACCCTAAGCACGTTATACTACTGAATAGTTTGTATAAATTATAGTAGTTATTTGTTAGTTTCTATCATGATAGTTACTATAATAGTATTGGATAAAAAGAAATTTTTTCTGATAAAATCATTGAAGGGACCCATTTATTAAAAAAAAAAAAAAGGTTCATTTGATGTTTTTACCCATTAAAAAATCAATTATATTGACTATTATTTTTAAAATTAAATAAATAAAGGAAAATGCAGTTGGACTGGATACCGACCGCTGCATTTGTGAATAAATATGGAAGGGTCGATATTTTCCAATTCAAGGGAATTGACATGAAGACAATTCGACAATCAATTTAATTTCATGACATGGAGGCCAATTAGTTGCACACGTACGTACGTGTAGATCACTTCAAAATTCGTTAACATTTTTTATTTGAACATGAATAAAACAAGAATAAGAAAAAGAAAGATGAAAAAAGAAAAAAAGAAAAAAGAAGCAGCACAACAATCAGTATATTCGGTCCACTAATGTTTAGTTCAAAGAATTCACAACGATGCACAAGCATACCATGAAATAAGCAGAGAGTAGTTTGAACATGAATCCATTAAGTTGCACGAGCAGCATGCCATTGATACAATTCAATGAAGTTACAGAAGTAGATTCAACAATTAAACACATTTGTGACTTGTTAAACTAATATTGGGGAGGAGCCGTATGGTTGCTTAAATCACTCTTTGAACATTAGAATTCTGTTTCACATGAAAGCACTTTCGATATGCCCTACAGCTACTTGGTAAATAACAGTTAACAAGAAAGTATGCCTCCGCTTACTTCCTTTGCATTGGGGGATACTGGCACCAAGTTCTTATTGCCTGCCTTTCTTTGAACTACAACTGGGGCACTTGTACTGCTTTATGCTCTCAGCTTTTGCGGGAGTGATCTTCACACATTTTCCATGGAACCATCTTTCGCAGACATCACAGGCAATCCAAAATTCATCTGCATTGTAGCTTCCGCCACAAGTTCCACAAAGGGTTTCACTATGTTCATCGTCATCATCTTCGCCGTATCCCTCATCAGCTGGCTTTGGGTTGCTTTTTATCTGTCCATCACCAGTTCGCTGTAAAGTAAATAGTTACTGGCCAAGATACTAGAGAGTAAAGGGAAATTAAAGGGATTGGTTTTTAACTTATTTTTACCTTGTTTGAGACTTTCAATTTATTTGCAATGTCCAGACCAGACTTTTCTTTTGATCGTCTTCTATCTGAAACAACTTCAAACACAGTTGGAAGTTCATTGATCATGCTAAACAAGCGTTTCCTGTCGGAATGAAGGAGAACAGAAGGTTTGAAAAATGCGTTAGAAGTCAGATGGTAGTGAACTTTCAGTCAATTAGCCAATGTTTCCTTCTACAATAAAATTGTTAATTCCTCAATTAACTATAAGAGAAAGCTGTCTCACTCACACTTTGAAAGCCAACTAATTTTATGGTTTGTTAAACTTTTTGGAAACCAAGAAATGCATTTGTAGCTCACCATATGGTATAATTAAAGTGGCCAAAGAAAAAATATCAGCTTTTGAAACCCAAAAAAATAATAATTAAAAAATATTCCAATATGTTGGAATTCATAAATGGCCATATTGATGAGGAAACGCACAAATCAAACCAATCTGTATTCAACTTTATTAAATTTAAACTTAACAATCAAGCATGAACAGAATTAGCTGAAACAGAAAGTAGCACATAGCCAAGACAAACAGGAGCAGTTTTGAGTTCAGTTGTGCGCACACAACCAAATGTTCACAGTAGTTAGATCAGTCTAATCAGAACTATAATATAGATCAGCCCATATCTTAAAAAGCATACTTTTTCCCCATCCACAAGACTCGAGATGTCAAAACAAGACACAACCCAATGGTGTGGCTCAGTCCAACCTAACCTGAAACATAGTATAGGGATAGAAGCCCTCTAGAAGTGACAAGTTCTGACCACAACAAAAGGATGGATAACTGTTTATTGAATAAATTAATTTTATAAAATACTTCATAAATATGAGATAAAATACTAGGTGGCTCTAAAAACAGATATAAATGGTTCAGACATATTCAAGGACAAGAATTGCATTTTATAACTCAAAGCGTAAAAGAGTTGAATATATAAGGGTAAAGGGAAGCCATTAATGACAAAAGTCACTCAATTAACATGGCATGACACAGATTGTCAGCTGTACATGAGAGTCAACACACGGAGAATCATGCCCCATATTCAGGCACTGTGCTTGAACGTGGGTAACTCTCCTTAAATTGCTACACTAGTGGTGGGCAGTAGCAAGATGAGAATATCTTGTGTGGTTAGCAAAATCTTAAAAAAAAAAAATACAGATTCAATAAATTAAAGAATTAAAACAATATGCAGAACTTCCACCTAAGAGTAGTTTAGATAGTCAAGTAGGCTACTTCAAAGAATTAAATAAGTATCATGGTGCCAATTTCTTTTAGCTTTATTCAAGATTATAAATCAACAATCTTATAGAATAAGATATTTGTGCAAGTGACCAAAATGGAAATTTGAGAAAGTATCAAGAACTGAATCTAGAACACAAGGAAATGAAGAAATTACTAACATAAAGGTAAATATATGGTAACTAAAACATTTTACTAGCTTTCCCATTCTTTGATGCATCATTTTAGTATGAAACAAGAATTCACATGCATAATTGCACAAGTAGTTGGAATGTGTCATGCATATATCTCATATCTGTCTATGAAAAAAAAAACATGTTAACTTACTAGATTGGTATTTTGGATCAAAATTCTTTTTATGTTCCACTGCATACAAACATGTGAATATTCACCCAATGTGAGAACTTTCTATATTAACTGACTATTATGACCCACAAAATCTATCTATGCAGAAGTTAACAAAAATAGTGATTTCCTTTGGCACTATCCCTACTCATTAATATCTTTACTGTAAAAAGTTTTTATTGGTCTTATAAAAACAACACATTTATACTATTGCTCTAATCAAATAAACCGCAGGAACAAGCCAACATATGGAAAACACATCTAGAGCAATGCTTGTAAATCTTGCAGATTCCTTAAACGTCTCTTCCTACTAACCAGAATCAGAACAAGAGCAGGAGAAATAGCTCCTAATTGAGCCCATACCTCTCATTCCGGTTGAGGCGTGCCCCAAGGTAGAACGCGACGGACAAGAGCCACGAGTCACTGTGCAGGGCAATGAGCGAGAGCCAGTCTCTTCGGCTCATACCATCCCTCGCAAAGTTGATGCCAAGCGCCGGCTCCGGAAGCTCCGGCGGCACCTCCTCCGCCGGCAAATTCACCTCCCACATGTCGTTGGAGTGTCCGTAGAGGCAAAGATTCTCCTTATCTGCATCCACCCACAAACGCCATAAAAAAAAACACCCGAACCCATCCGGATCCGCACATAAACAGCCAAGGATTACACACCGGGATCGCACTGGGCGTAGAACTCGTTGACATCTGCGAAACCGACAAAGGCAGCAAAAATTTAAGCAAGTAAATCAAGAGGAAGACGAAACAAAAGGATCCAGAGGGAGAAAGAGGGACCGAACCGTGGGTGAGGGCGCGGACGATGCCGGCGCGGCGGCCGCTGTAGTCCTTGAAGATCTCCTCGACGGTGCGGGGGGCGGAGGAGATGGAGCCGAGTTCCATGAAAGGGAGACCAAATATTGGATCGGAGGACTGGCGAACAAGAAGCTCTCCCGATCGGAGGAAGATGAAGAAGAAGATTGGAAGGAGGAGCAGCAGCAGCGAAGAGTGGAGTCGAATGGAACGCAAGATAGGGAAGGCTGTCGCCACTTTTGACGATAATTATGATACAATATATTTTTTATTTTATTTTATTGTCGTTTTTTTTTTTGTTGAAGAAGTTTCCTTTTGCGGAAGTGAAATTGACTTGAATTGAATTCCACTTTTAAGTCCGTGACATCGGTCTAGTTCGAACCGGCCCGGCCCGGCCCATTAGGCCTACATTAACTTTAGGATCTCAAGCCACATCAATGATGTCAAAGCGCATCAACAGCTTGACCGACGGGAGAGTCTCTCCCTCATGATCGCAAAGCTTCACTGACCGGATTCCAGTCCGCAACTCCCACACCGGCAAGCAAGTCTGGCCGGCGAAGTCGTCGGGATCCGACAAGTCATGCTCGTAAACCTCGATCCGGAGCAATGCGAGCTCGGGAACCCTCAACTGGAACTCAAACTCTTCATCCCAAACCGGCGTCCAGTCATCCTCGATTGCATGTGTTTTCTCCATTTTTACTGTATCAACCTCCACACCAGCTATCCCAACCTACACCAATTCCTCGATCATCCAATTCTTGTAATTAGCATCGCAAATACGTTCAAATTAATAATTAGCTAATTGCTGCTTATATATCCATGATTACCCTTGTATAAAAATCTGGAGGAGAATAAGGATCAAAGTGATGCTTGTCGAAATCAAATCGCCAGCCGTCTCCAGTATACACTCTCACCTTGAGAATCTTCTTCACTTTCAGTTCAGCTTTGGGATCAAAGACGTCATTTGGATCATCATTCTTCAACAATCTATCTGGTTTTTTCACGTACCCACAGCCTCCATTTGCTCTGAACATGCCCTGCATCAACCACAATGCTTTGCCATACCCCTGCATACATCAGAAACTTCATCAACGATTGAAACAGCTATCTTTCTACAGTCGGTTGCGGCTCGACCATAACATATTTATATACCTGCATGTTTAGTGCAACCATCTGAGCACCATGCACCCAAGCAAGCAATGGTTTGTAGTTGGAAGAAGTAACTCGAGTGCCCTTGGGATATATCCGCAGCAAGTTCCTTTGAGTAAACCTGAAAGATCATCTTATAATTTTCTTTGTTTGTTTCTTGTTTGCAGAATAAGATTTACAGTAAGCCAACAAAGATGTATTTTGTAGTACCTCACGAGTTCAGTTGCATGGGAGTCAGTAGCTTTCTCCAATGCCAGTTCACTTAAACTTAGACGGCACACACTGTGAGGATCAATCTTGAGAGCGGCCCCTAAATCACTCTTCAGTTTCTTTGCTGCAATTCCAATCAGATTCTTGTATTCAGGTGCTACTATATGATCCTCTTCTTCACGATCAAGCTGATCACTTACTTGTTGCTGAATCTGTCAGTGAACAAGTTATATCAGACACAAATTTCTTTATGTGCGTGTGTGTGCGTTCTGTTTTGCAGATTACTGACATCAGTAGGTTTGTCTTCATGATCTGAAAGCTCTCCACTCCATAGCTTCACTTGGCCTCCCTTTTGCTCTTCGTCTTCTTCCTTAGACACCATGGATGATGATTCAAGGTACTCTTTTGGTGGTTTAGTGGAGATTATGATTCTCCTTTTTAATGCTTCTGGCGAAGGAAAATTTTCTAGCGACTTGGAGTCTGAAGTAAACAGCATGGCTCCAAAAGTCTCAGTTAACATCTGAATAAATATACAGGAAACAACAGAGTGATCAAAATGACATGTATACGTATATCAGAATCAAAGAATCGCAACACTTTGCTAATTTTTTATTGTACCCGAGCTACTACAGCTTGAAGCTCCGCAGTTAAATGGTCTTCAAAAGTGATTATGACTGGATATTCAGATGCTACAAAGGCAAATTTCTTAATGGAGGTCAAGCATTTGATGAGTTTCACTGGCTGAGTCAATGTACTGCAAAGTTAATGATATCGATCAGACAGACGGGAATTTATATTTCAGAGAGAGGAGTAGATTGAGTAAATGTACCCTCCGTGAAGAACATCAATATCAGTGTGTGTTTTATTTGGCCAGAGATCAAGTTCAATGACTCTCACTCCATTTTTTAATGCCTTTATGACTGGTTCATCACTGCAGAGGCTGCTGATCTGATTGCCTGTTAAATAGGAGTTGTGACCAGTGAATATGAAATAGTGAGCCAGTGGAGCAGTCATGTCTTGGTAAACCTGGAGCAATTTAAAGAAGTGCTGGCAAATCTGGGAGGATTCAATAAATAAATGAATATTGAAGTAATCTGCATGCGTACTCCGTCGGGACGGTGAGCGCCGTTGTCGTCGGAGAAGAGGAAGCCGTAGAAGGCGTCGAGGGAGAGGCCCTTCTTCTTCTGGAACACCTTCAGGGGCTTCGCTTCCCTGGCGTCGTCGATGATGGCCTGCGCTGTGCCGGAGTCTGCGGGCTCCCCTTGCACCTCCTCCAGGAACTCGGCCAGCTCTTGGACCCCCATCACAGCGCCGGCGCCCGCGTACTTCTCGAACTCCTTCCTGATCGCCTCCGGCGGATCGGTCGACACCGGCCTGAACCGGCGCCGGAAGAAGCAACACACACTGTACTCGTGCCACGCCGACCGGCGCCGCCGGTGCCGCCGGAAAGAGGTGTAGAATCGAAACATGAATAACTGATATTCTGATAAATTATCGTAGATATAGACAAATGGTTGCGGCCTGTGGGATTATCTATAGAGCTACAAGTAATATTCTTAGAAGGTAATGAGGAACTGATTGGAATGATGCAAAGCTTTGCTCCATTGGGGTGGAGACGAATGAATACGATGCCTTGCTCTGACTTGGCAACAAGGGTTTGTCACCTTCTGTTCATGAGATTGATACTCCACATATTGATAATTAACATATAATTCGTGTCCACAAACTAATTATCATATGAAGCAGTTTGATGACATTGTTTCTAGTTTGCAATAATTGAAGCAATCCTACAAGAGAATAGAATGATAGAAAAGCTATCTTCCACTATTTCCTACTTTACGGTGGTGCCTTTCAATTCAGGGCTTTATAATTGAACCTACAGCTTTAGCAAAGTTTATTTCCCACGCACAAGTCCATTGGAAGGCACATATGGCAGTAGAAAACATACGTAAACATCTACTAGTGTTGATGGAAATAAAGGTAAAAAGAAGAAGAAGTTGGAGGTATAGGACAAAGATGTAACAATTGCCAGGGGCCCACCGCGGTCTCCAAGCTTCATAAATCTTAGGTCATCCACAACGGCGTTAATGCATGAGACATTAACGCCGACGTGGACCATTTTTTTAGCACTGTAGCATTAACGAGTTCAAACGTTTGAACGCGTTAATGCCACAGATTCATTAAAAAAAATGTATTAACTCGTTGAGATGTTAAAAGCATTACAGATGCTCTTGTAGTATCTATCCCGCGGTTACCGTGAGATTATAAATAGTGAGATAGACTACAGATTCAAGAATAAGAAGTAGCTAAACTGAGTTGATTTCGAATTAACTAAGTCCGCCCAGCACGTTCTATATTTTATTGAATTTTTAATTTTTAGTAAATGACTTTTATTATTTATGAAATTATTAAATTATTTTATCGATATTGTCGTTGACGGTGAGGTAGAGGTAGTCAGTCCTCAAG
>JBBMJZ010390887.1:4020-31228 GCA_037833815.1 Zingiber zerumbet | reverse complement strand
ACTTTTTGCAACATTAGAAATCCACAGGAACCGAAATGGGTACAATCGGAGCTCTCTAGGTCGATGATCAGTGGGTTTTAATCGAAACTCACTGATGGACCTAGAGAGTTCCGATTACACCCATTTTCAGTTCATGTGGATTTTTAATGTTGCAAGGAGTTCAAATATGCTCTCCATTGTTATTTTTGACATTCCTAGTGGTGGACCAGAAGTTTTGAGAAACCTAAAACGTATGAAGATTGTTTTGTTGATTATTTCTTATTATATTTTAACATCTCTTAGAGTTAAAATAAATAATAGATAGCATATTTTAATTCCTTATAACATCATAAATCCACAGGAATTGAAATGGGCGCAATCGAAGCTCTCTAGGTCCACCAGTGAGTTTTGATCGAAACTCACTGATCGACCTAGAGACCTCAGATTGCAGTCATTTCAGGTCCTATGAATTTCTAAAATTGAAAGGAGTCCAAATATGCTCTTCATTATTATTTTTGGCATTTCTAATGGTGAACTAGAGATTTTAAAAAAAAATCCAAATATCACCTTTTTTTTATTGTTAGGTCTGATATCTCATATCAGACCTAATAATAAAAAAATAGAAAAAAAAGAAAGAAAGAGAGATTTAGGTTGTTTAAAACTTCTAGTCCGCTACTAGGAATATCGAAAATAACAATTGAGAGCATATTTGGACTCTTTACAATTTTAGAAATCAACAGGAACTGAAATGAGTGCAATCAGAACTCTCTAAGTCCATCAGTGGGTTTCGGTCAAAACCCACTGATCGACCTAGAGACCTCATATTGTAATTATTTCAGGTCCTATAGATTTCAAAAATTGCAAGGAGTCTAAATATGCTTTCCATTGTTATTTTCGACATTCCTAGTGGTGTATCAGAGGTTTTGAAAAACCTAAATTTCTCTCTTTCTTTTTTTTTTCCATGTTGTTAGGCCTAATATTTCCCCATATCAGGTCCAACATGGGTCTGATCTCTTATAACATGTTTGAGAAAAAAAAACAAAGAGAAGAGCCTGATATGAACTCTAAAATCTAAATGTTGTGGGTCTGATATGATTTATATATCAGACCTATGTTATGCATACACATATGGAAAAAAAAAAAAAGAGTAAAGAGAAGAGCGAGGAAAAATTAGATTGGTTGCATGCATAAGAGAAAAAAAACTGATTTATTAAAAAAAAAAAATAGAAAATATACTTAAAAAGATACTGATAAATACTAAAGGTCTCTAGATACGGTAATTCCACTTGAGGTCGCCGCCCCTGGGTGTGCGCGGTCGAGACGTGGCTTGTAGTGGTAGCCTGTGGGGCATATCAGGCGGCTTACCAGACGGGTGGTGGAGCGTCCTCTATCGACATGATAGGGATCGCGTCCCTTCCCGTCCCCATGTCTTGTCATGTGACAAAGATGGATTGTTCTGTGATAAAAAAGGAATTTATAAAAGCGCACCATATGTCGGTTTTGAATCGATTAAAGGCGCATACTATTTGAGTCTTTCTAAAGTATGTTTTTTCGTTCTATCTTTTTAATAAATCTGATTTTTATTTTTATTTAGTTATTTTTTTTCTTTTCTCTCTTTTTATTCTCTTTTTATGTATTCAACCTCTGTTTTTTTTTTTTTCCTTTTTTGTGTGTACATGTATAACGTGGGTCTAATATGAAAATCTGAGACCTATGGCGTTTAGAAAATGAAAAGATCACATTACTCATATTTTAACTTAATCAACAATTAAACTAAATCTCTTTTTTTGTTTTCAATTTTTTTTGCGCATTCAAAACTTTAATTAAATTTAAAAATATATATTAATGTATTATAATTTTTTCTTTAAAAAAATATTTTTAGTATTGTATATTATCTTTTTACCCATGTGACAGAGATATATATATATATTTATGTTACAGCCAAATTAAATAGTCTAGTGAAGTGAATATGATTTGCTAAAACAGTGGATATATGATTCGCTAAAAAAATTAAATTGGAACTAAAGGAACTAAAACTTAAAAGGCCATGTGCGTTCTGATATGAAATCATATGAGTTTAATGTGGACATGATATAGTTTCATTTTAACTTAACGCGGGTTTGATATAAGTTTATATCAGGTCCAATGTGAGCTTGATATGATTTATATCAGGCCCGCGTTGGGATTTTTTTAACCGATTCTTTCATTAATATTTTAACACTTTTCGAGAAGTTTAAATAAGCAATGACTAGTACTGTTTGACTTCTTGAAGCCTCATGAATTCACATAACCTAAAATGAGTTGAATTAGACATGTTTAAGTCCATCAGTGGATTTTGATTGAAATTCACTAATAGATCAAAATAAGTCTGATTTAACTCATTTTAGGTTCTGTGGATTTCTAAGGTCACAAGGAGTCAAATAATGTTATCCATTACTTATTTCGACTTCTTGGGAGGTGTTAAAATGTTAATGGAATAATAGGCCAAAAATCTCAATGTGGGTCTAATATGATTCATACTAGTACCAACGTGAACTTGATATGATTCATATCGTATTTTAATATGTTTTGAAAAGTTGAAATAAGCAATGGATAACACTGTTTGACTCCTTACAGTCTCATGAATTTATAGCACCTGAAATAGGTTATGTCTAGATCTACTAGTGGATTTTAATCAAAACTAAAATATAATTCCATATCAAGTTCACGTTAAGTTAAAATGAGGATTGATCCTGTCAGAAAGTTTTGACTGAAACTAAAATATAATTCCATAGGACTTGATATTGAATCATATCATGCCAACATGACCTTAAGTTTTGGTTCTTTTAGTTCTATCTTAATTATCTTATCCATTATTTTAGAGAATCTTATTTATTTAAATATAATTAACCAGAGATATTGACAATTATGATAAATAGTTCTTATTAGTAAATAAAAAAAAATATAAAGTTTAAATATTATCAAAAGTTCTAAATTGATATATTCTTTGGGACTTAATTGTAGTTTAGAATGGGTAAAGAATTTTAAAGTAGTCCAAAAAAGAAGAATACTAGATTTATTAATTAGGCTAAAATATAAAAAATATGATATTTTGCTCTCTGTAATATGGATAAAATTAAAAAGATAATATACAATAATAAAAATAAATTTTTCTTAAAAAAAGTTCATAATGCATTAATATTTGTTTTTGGATTTAATTAAAGTTTAGAATGTGTGGAGAACTTGAAAACTAAAAAGGAGATTTAGTTTAGAGAAATTCTTATTTTGTTGATTAAGTTAAAATGGGAATGATGTGATATTAATATATGTTTTTGGATTTAATTAAAGTTTTAAATGCGCAGAGAACTTGAATACTAAAATGGAGATTTAGTTTAGAGAAATTCTTGCTTTGTTGATTAAGTTAAAATATGAATTAACCTTTTTATTTTAACTCTAGCGAGAGAAACTCTAAAAATATGTCCTTTATTTACATTATTCACATTTTAAATTAACGTGGATTTTATATGGAATCATATTTTAATTTCAGTTAAAATCTACTGATAGACTTAGACATATTTGATTGGACTCATTTCAAGTGCTATAAATTCCTGAGACTATAAGTAGTCAAATAGTATTATCCATTGCTTATTTCAACTTTTCAGAAGATATTAAAATATGATATAAATCATATCAAGTCCAATCATATCGGACTCACATTGAGATCTTTTGGCCTATCATTTTAACACCTTCCAAGACGCCGAAATAAGTAATTGATAGCACCATTTGATTTCTTATAGCCTCAGAAATTCATAGGACCTGAAATATGTTCAATCAGACTTGTTTTGGTCCAATAGTAAGTTTTGGTCAAAATTCACTAATGGACTTATACATATCTGATTGGACCTATTTTAGGTCATATAAATTCATGAGACTTCAAGAAGTCAAACAGTACTAGTCATTGCTTATTTAAACTTTTCAATAGGTGTTAAAATATTAATGGAAGAATCGATTAAAAAATCTTAATGTGGACATATTAGGTCCACATTGGGCTTGATATGAACTTATATAAGGTCCACATTAAGCTTGGGATGACCTTTAAATTTTGGTTCTTTTAGTTTTACTTTAATTTGTCTTATCTATTGTTTTAAGGAATTTTATTCATTTAAATATAATTAACTAGAGATATTGGCAATGATGATAAATACTTCTGATTAGTAAATAAAAACATAAAGTTTAAATTATTATCAAAATTATATATATTCTTTGGGATTTATTGTAGTTTAGAATTTTTAAAGTAGTTCCACCAAAGGAAAGGAAGAATATTAGATTTTTTAATTAGGCTAAAACATAAAAAAAAAATGCGAGATTTTTCTATTTGTAACACGGATAAAAAAATTCAATACTGAAAATATTTTTTTTAAAAAAATGTTCATAATGTATTAATATATATTTTTTGGTTTCATTAAACTTTAGAATGCGTAGAGAATTTAAAATCTAACAAAGAGATTTAGTTTAGAGAAACTATTTCGTTGATTAACTTAGAATGTGAATGATTTTTACATGTATACATGTAAAAGAGATAGAAAAGAGAAGAAAGAAAAGAGGGATGCCAGAGAAAAATGATAGAGAAAAAAAAATTAAATTTATCAGGAGAATAAAATAGGAAGAACATAGGAAAAAATGCGTTTTTTAATAAATATTAAAATAGCATATTTTTTTTTATTGATTCAGAAATCTATATGCCCTATTGATAAATTATAGGTGAGAAAATATTCTATGTTAACAAACATTTGAGTGTACGTACCAATAATTAATAGGGCAAAAAACGAACAGAATGTAAATTGTGTCCTGTGATGTTTAACAACTAAAACGTCATCCGCCTCATGACTACCTTGTTTCCAATTGTTAATGTAAGTTTCCAATAATTGAAAATGCGGCTGCATAAGAATTGACTTGTGCGCTCCTGGAGCTTCCACGCGTTCCGCTAACTAAAAAAAAAACACAGTGTGCCCGTCTCCAAGGAGATAAATCACAACATGTGAAGAGGAGTTTTTTTCCACCGACGACGCAGATTTGAATATTGCATTATTAAGCTGCAATTATTTAGTTCATCAGGACACAAAAGATCACTTAGTTGATTCCACGCGATGTATCAACTACATCTCTCACTAATCTAATCGACGCCCAGCTTCCACCCACTCTGCTAAACTCATCCCAATCTCTTCCATCACGTTAACTTGGACATGCTGAATGATCCACCGCACAGCAACGCCTCCGCCGACCAGGAAGACGCCGCCTCCGGTCCGAACAGCTCCGAGTTCCGGGACATCCACCCGTTAGCGACCCCGGGTTCCCACCCCGGCCTCGGCCGCCACCGGGACGCCTGGGAGGGCGGCAGCGTCCGCTCGTTGGCCTCGCTCTCCATCGGGAGCGTCGACGGCGTCAGCGAGGTCGGATTCACGACTGTAAGCAGGGAGTTCAACGCCATGGTCGTCGCAGGATCCAACTTCCAGCAGCAGATCAGTGGCGGAGGAGGAGCCACCGCCACCCCCGTCGAGAAAAGCAAATCGGGGGCGGCGGCTCCGCCGCCGCTCATGCTGAGCAGCTCAACCGCATCGGGGATGACGAGCTGGAGGAGACCAACCCACTCGCCATCGTCCCTGATAATAATCCTTTCCCCTCCCCCCGCCGCCTTCCCCAAGCAGGCAGCAGAGGCGGCGAGTCTGCCTCCTCCTCCGCCGTCGCCGCCGCCGATGGGCTCCCGATCCACGTGGTGAAGAAAGAGGAGGTGGAATCAAAGATTGCCGCGTGGCAGATGGCGGAGGTAGCGAAGATCAACAACCGATTCAAGCGCGAGGAGGTGGAGATCAACGGATGGGAGAGCGAGCAGGTCGAGAAAGCCACGGTTTGTTTGAAGAAACTCGAGGTAATAAGATTTTCATCCAATCAACCATCGATCGTCAATCAAAGATCGAATCTTGGTTCTTCTCCAACAAAGAAAATCAAAATTTCATTCGTTTCCAAGTAAAAAGATCGAATCTTTTTTATTCTCCAAGATAAATTTATAATGAATTAATTTCGATTGAACTGGAACAGAGGAGGTTGGAGGAGCAGCGTGCGAAGGCGATGGAGAAGATGCAGAACGACGTGGCAAAGGCGCACCAGAAGGCGGTGGAGAGGCTGGCGTCGGCGGAGGCCAAGAGGGGAACCAAAGTCGCCAAGGTGCTCGAGCTCGCAAATTTCATGAGAACCATTGGCAGAGCTCCATCTAAACGCTCTTTCTTCTAGTGATGGATCAATTATTGAATCACTTCGTTAAATTTCCAAAATCAAAGATTTGAACACATAACTATCCTGTTTATGTAAATATATGAATAATGGAGTGAGAACGGTCAGCATGATGAAGTCTGAATTCTCCTGTGATATATATCGACACAAGCCTGGGTTGCTTAAATAAGATCAAGTGAGTTAAAACTATGTATTAATTAAACTAATTGGGTATTTGGGTGAACGTATGTTCTCCATGTTGTTCTTTTTTCTGGAAAAAGGAAAACTGTTAGTGAACAAAGTAGAAACAGATGCACGAAGAAAAATAACTTGTTACTGAACAACTTGTGTGAAAGTTGAAATACAAGTCACAGTTATGAAGAATGCTCTGTTACTGAACATGTATAAAAGAAGAATAACCAGTTATTATTAATGCAGAGTCTGAACTCAGAAATAAGATAGGCAGAACATGCATGCAACTATTAAGGGGAAGGCCGAGCCTTGAATTAACCGAACTATTTTTAACTGGTATGACGTTACCAGAAGCGCCTGAACTATTAGCATAATAAATAGAGTTTCAGACATTGCGTGTTGATCGCAGTATTTGGCAACTCTATTTCTTTTGATATTCAAACAGAAATCCCAAAAGTTACACACTTGTAGCCGAGATAATAATAATAATAATAATAATAATAATAATAATAATAATAATAATAATAATAATAATAATAATAATAATAGTAATAGGGAGAACAATAACTGAGTGGCACAAAAAGCAAACCTTTTCTTTCATCTTTCTGATATACTTCTAAATTTCTATCTGAACTAATACCAGCATGACTCTAGGGGTTTTCATATGAAAGTATCTCACAATCACACACTTTACACCTCAAACAAACGCAACAACACAAAACCTACAAATGGAATTTATATCCAATCCCAATCACTGCACAAAACCCACTGTGTTTGAAGACTCTTTTACTCTGTGGACTTGCTGAATAAACTTCTTGTTAGTTTTGTATATTTACAATGCATAGAATGCACCTAACATGTACAACTCTCAATCTGTATCATACTCGCTGGCTGTAGTCAATGCTTAGTCCTAGGGAAGAGGGAAAATTATATCTAGGTAGCAATTCCTGCATAAAGCAATTTCCAGTAGTCAAAATGTAAGGAAACTTTTTAGCATGTCAAATAAGAGCCAAATTGAGATTCCTAATCATGCAAGAGGAGAAAAAAAGTTTGTACATTTTCACACTAAGTTTGCTCCATTCTTCATAAGAACAAATCTAACAGGGAAAACATGCAGGCAAGGACTTAGGTTTCTGCAAAAATAAATTATAACATATTAGAATATATTAGATGAGAAGCAAGGAAGGGAATACTCGAGGAGACACTATTCACAGAGAAGCAACAGAGAATGTTGCAAAGTTTATTTTCCTTGATACTAATTAGACTTTCTTCTATTGAGAGTAAGAGTATGCTGCCTGATTTGTAATGTAAAAGTCATTTGGTAGAAATCGAAAAAAGAAAGTAAAAAATCATGCAGACTTTGGTAGGACTTGAACTTAAAGGCAAATGAAAAATGAGACACCAATCAAATTAGATGCTTAGGAAAAGAATGACAATTAAAAAGAACTTAAATTTCTCAAGGTTAAATCAGCGTAATCCTGAGATTCTTAATATAATTATACATTTCTAATTAATTTCAAGAAAAAATTTCTGATAAAAAAATTTGAAGAATAATTGCATAGCACGTTCCAAGTGGAACCACTCTGTTGCCTAGTTTGCCCAAGCACTGGTTCAACCAAAGCAATAATTAAACAAACTGTTTTACAAGATTTGAAGGGCATTCCATGTTCTATGAGATATTGACCTAATTGCTAATATAGTTAAGAAGTCTAGAAGGGACATCCAGTTCAGGAAGGTATTATAGAAAATGAAGCTGTCGTGACTACAAGTGCAGGCTTTATGTTCTTCAGTGAACCAGAAAAAATAACTTCCTCAAAAATTTATTTGGTTCATTCTTGGTCAGGGGTTATCACTACATGAGTACAATCAATAGAAAAAGATGCTTCATGGTTTACCTTATCTAAAGTTTCAAAGTGATACAGGTTAACATAGAGTTGCAGCAATATTTCATACATCCATCATAACGTTCATAGGAGCATGAATATCCATCTTCTTGTACAAATTAGTTAAAAACAACACATTTATCAGTCCTAACCTTAGTTTCAGGTATCGGCCAATATTAGTCAATATTGTGTAGCACTACTAAATGTCACTACGCCATAGTGCCAATACAATTTCAAAGGTACAGATCAAGATAGGAAATTATATAACCATGACTTATACTTTGATTCTATTTGCCGATCATATGGAAGAGGTGAAGTACTAAAAGAAAGGAGAGGGGAAGAGCAGATGCACCAACGAACTATATTGGATGAGCCAAAAAGATTCAATTTCATGACATTTTTTATTCCATTTATCAGTCATGGGGAGGAGATAAAATACTTAAAAGTTAAAAGAAAGGAGAGGACAAAAGGTGCACTAAAGCACAAAAAATAACAAAGTGGAGTGACACGAGAATCATAAAAATCAAAATATATACATACCCTGTACCTATAGTTGTTCTAGTTTCAATTATGATTGTTCAAGTTCAACTTAGTGATCCAGTGAGATATCTTTATGGACATATAGAAAAATTCAATTCCAATAGCCCGTGTCCTACAAGCATTGTTTTAACGAGTCTTACAAAAATTCTAGAAGTAAGCTCAATAGGATGCTAAAAAATTAATAGTCTCATATGATGGACAATTACACATTTTAGTATTACAAAGGTATAACCACTAGTTAGAATGTTTGTTATATTATTGTAACTTGTTAGCTTTTAAATTTTAATTCAATTGGCTTTATGATTATTATATGCTAATATTTGAAGGAAAACAAGTTAAGTAGAAGGTGATTAGAATATTCAAACTCATTTGATTATCAGAAAGCTTTGAAGTGTGTGAGTGTTGGCATAATTAGACCAAAACTTTGGCATAGAATACATTTAAAACATTGATCCTAACATCGATGAAGCTTTACAATGGAATTATTTCTTTCCTTCACCAAGTACTTTGGAATTCTGTACTTTGTTCACTGTCAACTAGAATAACTATTTTTCTAATTAGATATCAAATATACAACTTTCTTATGAAACTTATTTCAAGTTAATTTATTATATTTTGGCGAATTTACAGGAATTTTTCCACCAAATGGAGCGTGCAACAAAAGGATGATGGTTTCTGGCCGCCCGCCGCGAGCGCGTCCCCATTTACCCTAGTGGTCGGTGAGAAAATTCCGTGGTGCCGCCGGGCCGGTCAACCCCAAGGTTAGCTAGGTTTATCATTTTCTAGAGATGGATTTTAAAGGTCTACAAGAATTCGAATGAGACCAAAAAACTAAAAAAATGGTTTGATATGAACTATAAGTTAATAATCAAATTGTTTAATCACTAAGAAGCACATCTTTAAAAAAATACCTCTTCTTGGTATTCTTTTTGTTAAGATATCTCTTTTCTGCAAAATAAGCAACTATACTATGTGAAAATTTTAAATTCAAGAGATTACCTTTATGAAAATATGACTAATAAATTTCGCCTCAATAAACCAAGATGCTCCATAAAGCTTAATATGTATAACCTTTATAGAAGTGTTCATAAGCTAACAAATTAATAGTTGATCTCCAAAGAAATATCTTGAATTGCCTTAAAACGGTTTAGGTTTAGAATACGCATGCTACTAATTTTACATCTGAGGCAATATATGCACATAAATTGCTTACCTTGATCTGGTTGCTTATTCTTCATTTTATAGCAAGCCATATAATCTGCAAAACCTTCATCTTCTGTATCTGGCTCAGAGTTGACAAGCTTATAACTGAATGGGGCAGTGCTAACAAGTTCTGATAAAGATAATTGCCACGTTGGGTCTCCATAAACTGAAGTATTATCAAACAATTTGGTATAACTCCCATGGTATCCCCAAGTTGTAGTAAGATTAGAATCAGGAAAGGTAGGAGAAATTCTTCTTTCAGTAGTTCTGCTACCAAAGACAATATAATCCCTGCCTTGGTAGCCTGGATTCCTGCTATTATAGCCAGAACCAGTCCCTCCTAATTCAGATGAAAACGAACTGTCCCATTTCAAGCTACCACTGCCAGACCCAACAATACTCCCACTCTCAGATGCTCTCGAAGCATTTGAAGTGGCAGATTTATTAGCATTGTTAAGCATAAAATCTACCCATGCATTGCCATCTATTGAGCTGAAAATTAAGCTACTATTTTCATTTTGACCACCATATGTAGTGGAACTACAATGCCCAATTGAATTCCCATCATAGTAGGTGTTCAAAGTCTGCCCATAACTAGGATGGTTAGTGTATACTGAATCCCCTGCAAAATTTGAGTTCATGGTCTGCTTATAATCTGTTTCCATTCCAAAGCCAGGAACAACTGAACTGAATCCATTCTTGCCATTTGCCAGGGGTCCTATTCTACCATCCATTTGCATCCCATAGTCATCGATCATGCTTGGCTTATATCCCTGAATGTACCCATTTACGAAGTTGTTTGCACGATTCATACCATAATTATATCCATTGATTGGCAAGCGAATGGTAGGCCCATGGGACAGCTCCTTAGGAACAGCCCTCTTGACCTCCACTATTTTGCCATTTAACTCATGGAAGGTTTTGACTAATGCCCTGTCCACAGCATCTTCAGAGTCAAAAGTGATGAATCCGAACCCCCTTGACCTCTTTGTATTATGATCGTACATCACCACAACATCAGTGATTATCCCAAACTGATCAAAGTACTTCTTGAAGTCACTCTCCATTAGCGTAGATGGAAGTCCTCCAACAAAAATCTTCTTCATATGGCCAGGGACGGGAGATCCTGGAACACTCCCGTTGTTTTTGGTAATCATCCGCTGATCGTCTCTAGGAACAGCCCTCTTCGCCTCTACCTGACAAACTACCAAGAATCATCAGTAAAAACTAAGTGGAAACGAATGAATGCGGCGAGGCATAGTCGAAAGAACTACCATCCGACCATCTATTGTGTGTTTTTCCATTACAACTCTTTCAGCAACTGCAGAGTCTGCAAACACAATGAATCCGAAGCCACGGGCGCGGCCCGTGTTGCGATCCTTCATGATCACCGCCTCCATAACTTCCCCGCACTTGCTAAAGTACTCTAGAAGTCCATCCTCATTGGTCTGCCATGAGATTCCACCGACGAAGAGCTTCCTGTGATCCATCTCCATTCCCTTTCCTGCATCATCCACCGCCAAGAGACATCATTGTCTGATCCTATCAATCCCGAATCCCTGACACTCAAATCCAACAATTCCCCCCGACAATTCTCCTCATAAAACCAAATTTTTAAGCTGAAACGAGTCATCAGTAATAGATCGAATCTGGCGCCAATTCGACGATGGAAAGCAATGATTTTAAGAACTAGCCAACAAGTCGTATAGACCTCAACAGAGCAAAGCAATGATTCAAACGCCAACATACTCGCGGATCCGATGGTTAAGGAGCCAAATAAACCAAAAAACGCACTAAATTGAGAAAACCACGAGAAACAAAGAGAAATCTCACCGTGAATTGGATCGCACCAAACCTATTCAATCAAAAATCGATCGGCGGGGATACCAAGCATAATCAAACAAAGAGGAATGAGGGGCGAGTTTGCTCACCGATCTGAACGCAATCTTATCAGATGCGGAGACGAGAAGAAAGAGGAATCCGCTCCTAAGATCTGCGACGAAGAGGCATCTCTCTCTCTCTCGTATCATCTAATCCGCCTCGCTTATGCCATAGTTGAGGTGATAAGTGTAGGGACGTAAATCTGTATTCTCTATGACTCACCCTTTCCATTTTCCTTCTCGGTCATCATACTTTATCTATTTCGTGTTGGTTTTAGAGCGAATTGACGAGGGCCGTCGCCTTTTAATCTCCTCGCTTATAAACGAGTGAGATTTCTAGACCATCTCACGATCTGGGTTTGCAACAATTTCCGACGTGGCTTGGGTGCACTTTAGAGTAAGTTTAAGAGGTGCAGTTAGGCATCAGTCTGGTATTTGCTGGGTGATAATAATGAAATATACGGCCCGTTTCAAATGTGGACCCTCTTTTTAATCCCCAAAGTACCACCGAAGCTTTCTCGATCATCGAGCTGCCGCCTCGAGAGTGGAGCCCGCCTCTTGTCGGTCCTACGTGAGAGCGTCCTATTTATTTCTGCATTTTGTCAAATTAATCCACGCGCCTGTCAGAATATACATTTTAAGATTTTCAATAATCCTAAATGCAATTGTACTGAAATATTAGGATTTTTCATTATTTAAATTGCTTATCTTGTTCATTTATCGTTCATTCAATAAAGAATCCATTTAATATTATTCATATATTTAATAAAATTAAACAATTTCTTGCTGTATAAATAATCAGAAAGAAAGAATTTAATTAACTATTACAAAAATGAGGTCATATAAACCAAACAATTGTGACGAGAGATTAGGTGACGCTGAAGATGGGTACTCCCATGAGACAAACAGTTCTGGTGCAGGACAAAATCCTACTTCTTGTCAATATTCCAGTGGAGAGGGAATTTGGTGACCATGATCGATGAACTCTAGGGACTAGGATTAATTCCTTGCATCCCCAAACTCCAACGCTCCCTCTTCTAATACATTACAAGAAAGGGAAAGAGAAAGGGAAAGAGAAAGATAGACAGAGAAAAAAACTGAGTTGCTTAAGCTTGGAGGATCTCATTTTTACAGCCAGGTGCAGAGAAGTGTCGACTTCTGTTTCATTATATTGGACGTCGTAGAGGCGTGGCGCATGCATGCCATGGATTGCGAGCCTAATGTAATGTGAGATGGTTCTCCATCTGAAGACAGTAGCGTCGATCGCTGGGCAGCTTCAGCAAGCACTTGCAGGATCTGCCTCTCCTCCCTCATCTGTTTGATCTGTTGCAGCCGCCTGAACCTCTCTTGCAGCAGTGCAATGGAGGATGAGAGCATCCTTATTTTGCCTTGACATATATATATATATATATACCCTTTCAAGTTTCCTTTGTAATCGGTTCGTGAGAATTCCATTGGATATTTGGAGGTGCAAGGTCTAAGAAGGCCCGATGGATTTAGCATTTGGATTGGCAGTGAACTTCTATGGAATCACAAGTCATAATTTGACCGCACTTGAGTTCCGGTGATGTCTGTCTTGCCTGTCTGGAGAAGCGAGCTAGGAGTAGGGTAGAGTAGGCTATTTCTTTTATACATGGACTCACGACTTTTCTCCTACTTTATTGTCGTTGAGTAATTGGCAGGGAATGGCATGCCTCATCCGCAGGCCGGTGGCTTCATGATCGTCGTAGTGTACTTCTTGTCTGATTTTTAAAGCTGAACTTGTAAAATGTTGATTAGTGGCTGTGTCCTAGTTAGATCTACATCGTTGTCCACGTTAGCACAGACTTAGAAATGTGGGTCATATTTTTTAAAAAAATATATATTATTAAAAATGATAAAAAAAAAAAATTGCATCGAAAAGGCATTCAAATATTTTTATCATGCATTCAGTATCGACGATTGAGTCCCATAAAAAAAATTTATTGGTGATCAAATGAATCCGAAGTACACGTAGGCTACGAGGGATCATCCAACACCATGATTAATTTGAGCGCTACAAATATCTATTTATATTGCATGAGAATTGAACTGTGGGAAACTCATCCATCTATTACTATCCCACCGAGCCCTAGGGGACTAGTATTGCATTATCATTGTATTTTTTTTGGGGAGCAAAAATCAAATGGATGCCTCTTTATTTATCGAAGTATCAAAGAAGCATTCTGTATTAATATTTTTTTTATCAAAAAGGTATCCCACCATTTTTAAAATGATACAATTGTTCTCCAATATTATTCATCTCCTGTCTGAATTTTGAATTTGTCGAGCGCATTGTAGTAGTTACGAAATCATAATTGCTAAATAGTTGTATCAATTATAATTACATAACTGTTATAACTGAGATGTTATACATTTATAGCAGCTACGGAACCATAGTTGTTATATAGTTATAGCAACTATAATTTAATAGGTGCTACAATAAGGAAAAAAAATTTACAACTAAAATTGTTTAGAGATTCTGAAAAGTATTTAACATTTTTCAACTTGAAACGGATTCCACCTCTTAATTAGTTGTAGACCTCTGAACGAAATTCAATTTGATATGTTATCCATAATTCAACCCGAGTCAAAAGAAATGATCTCTCAAAGTTTATGGTTTAATATTAACATTTTAACAACTACGAAACCATAGCTACTACAACTGTGTAGTAGCTACGAAATCGTGGCACTACAACTATAGTAACTACGATTTCATAACTGATACAACATGAGCGTTAAACTCTAAACTTTGAAATGTCATAATTTTTTACTTAGATTAAAACACAGGAGACACAATATATTAAATCAAAGTTCGTTCAAAAATCTATAACCGGTCACAGAGTGAAACCTATAACGACAAAGTTTTGAAGCTAAAAAAATGTTGTTTAGGTCTTTTTTTCAAAGGCTCTAAATAATTTTAATCTAAAAAAAAACTATGTATTGTAGCAACTATAAAACTGTAGCTATTATAACTGTATAACAGCTCAATTTTAACAACTACACTACAAAGCCATAGTTGCAATGGGTTCATAGCTACTATAATGCACCAATTTTTGTGGGAAAAAAATAAGAGAGAGATAATAATCGAAATAAATTGCTATTGTAGGGTGGAAGGTAGTTAGGTAATTGTCCATGAGGATGGGATATCCTTTTCATAAAAATCAATATAAGACTTCATCTTGATGATTAAAAAGAGGTGTTTTTTTTACTTTTGCCCTTTTTTTTAATGTGACAGAACTCGCCCCAAGATTACTGAGATTGTAAAAGCTAGACACCTAGATTATTAGAAGAAGAAAAATTCTTGCATTGTGCTGTACTAGGAATCAAACCATGAGTGTTTAAGTTCGTAACCCAGGGTAATATTACATCATCATTGAATGTAGCAAGTAAATCCAGGAAGCATAATAGCTTTTGAACGTGACACCCATGCGTTACCAAAAATTCAATCAGCAAATGCGTGTTACTTGAAAATTGAACCCTCATTGTTTGGGAGAAATATCAAGCCTCTCATCGAAAATATTGCATAATCATTTTTGTTGATAATCCATGTATCCAACTCATCGAACTGATTAATCCTAGAGATGATCAACTCTATCTTATAAAAATTTCCCATCGATCACTAGATACATATAAGTCTCATGGAAGACTATCCAAGCATCAATGTTTTTAGATTTATCGTCTCACCGAAGAAAAATCCTTATAATACAAATTAATTAAGCAGGCTAAAATTAAATAAATGACTCATCGTTTTTTTTTACCAATTTAATGTATCTAAATCTGTTATAATTTTTCATTAACTTATAAGTTAAATAAAAAATATATAAATATATTCTAAAAAATTATAAAAATATTTTACTTGATCTTATTTAATAAATAAAAAATGTGAATAAAATGATATATTTAAAAACAATTCTTAGTGGATGAGTTAAGGTGTGGCGACGTAATTAAAAAGATAAAAAAGGAAAACCAATATTAGTCAGGAAGGTAATGTTGAAAATTATTAAAATGCAAGCTAGGAAGAAAAACGAGTGGTTAAATAGATCCTCCATGAATAGATAATTATAGAATTAGCGTCGTCATATTGATAACAAATTCGCCTACCGAGTGATTAGTTAATTAACCAGAAAACTACTAAACCCTAATCATATTTCTCCCATCGTAACCTAATTCGTTGCACCATCCCTCAGATCATAATGCTCCGAAATCCCAGAGGTGCAATCCAGTATCGTTTGTCCACGCAACCACGTATCTGTCGCTGGCGGCCATGGCAGTGGCCATCCCTATCCGCTGCCGGAAGACGTAGAGGTACTCGCCGGTGATAGCGTTCCACACGTGTACTCCGCGCGAGATGCAAACCAGCGCGTAGCCCCAGTTCATGCACCCTTCCAGGCTCGGCGACCCATGCTGTCTCTCCGACCGTCGGAGAGTCGTGAACCGGCTCACCTCTGTAAGCGCCGGCACCTCCTTTACCTTCGCCACCCCCCGCGAGTCCACCACCATCACCCGCCCATCCCCCGCGTCGAAAGATTCCACCAGCGCGCCGTGCTGGAGCTCCCTCTGGTTTAGAATGGTTCCTGTGACACCGTCGAGGTCCAGCACCTCCATGCTGGACGTCGAGCACCCCACGACGACACCCTGCTCCAGAATCCGCGCGCGGCCGACCACCGGCTTCATTATGTCGGTGAGCATGTGCCAACCGACGAGGGCCGCGGGATCCATCAGGCCCCCGCCGACGAAAATCAGCAACTCCATGGCCGCGTCCCACACCCGCCACGAGTTACCGGGTGCGCCTGCGAAGAGGCCCACCCACCACCGCGCGTTCCCGGTGAAGTCCACCATCGTGCCGTCCACCATGAGGTTCCCGACGAACGCCCGCCGGGGGGCCACCCCGGGGGAGTTGAGTTCCGCCACGTGGACATCACCGTCCTGTGAGGCGAAGGCGAGGCGGTCGTCTAAGAGTACGATGCCGGAGATGGCTTGGGAGAAGCGGCCGAGGCGGTCGCGGTGGGGGTCCGCTCTGAAGGTGGCGAGGAGCAGCCCAGCAGGGACGTTGAAAAGGCGGACTGAGCCGTCGAGGAAGCCGGCGGCGAGGTGACGGTCGGAGAGGGCGAGGCGGCAGCAGGGCAGGTCGTCGGTGGGAGGAGAAAGGAGGGAGAAGTAGGCGGAGCGGCCAGCACGGAAATTGGCAGCTGTGCGGTGGAGACGGACGTATTCCTCGCGCCAGGAAGGAAGGGAGCGGCGGCGGCAGGACCATATGCGGCGGCAAAGAACTTGCCAAAAGAACTCCGACCGGGAAACTGCTCTCCACGCCGAGCACACCTGCAAAATATATTTGTATTAATTTAACCAATATTTTGAGCAGATATTGGATCATATATATCGATCGTCTAGAAGTAAATGACACAAAAAGCTTAAAACTAAGCGATACAAATTATATAACAAACGGCCAATATTTATCTGAATATATATAATAAAATTATTTAAAAAAAAAAAAAGAAGTAAAAGTAAGAAATTGCCAGCTAGAAACATTTCAAGCCTGAGAAGAAATAAAAGCAAGCATCAGAACTACTGCTACGTATTTAATGAAGACTTCAGCGTAAGAACTGAACTGAGTGCTGCGGAATGCAGCGTTGGTAGGACTGCTCGTGCAGATATAATTCAAATTCCCTAATTAATACAAGGATTTAACAATGACGATGGAGTCTGATATATGATCAATAAATCTTGTGGAGATCCATTGTAAGCTGAGAAACATGCGACCAGAACGATATATTACTCGAAGATTAAGGGACTAAAATTAAACGAGGAATGAAACATACAAGCATGAAATCAGAAGCAAATGGTACAAAGAATCCAGATTTAATTGAACACAAGTTCAAGCCTAACAAAGAATCCATGAAAAATTAGTTAATAAAAATTTGGTACAAAATGAGATATTTAAAGGAAAACAATTTCTATTACAAAATATGCTTGGAATATATAGTGTGCTATACACAGAAAATTAGCTTAAAAATGATAAAACCTGCAAAATCAAATTAGCGAATAGATCAGATCGATAACATTGGTGTTACTTTGTATGTTCTTAGATAAGATAGTACTTAAAAGCAAAGTTGCTAAGATCATTCAGTAGCCAACTATACTTTGCTTGCAAATACAATCTTAAAGGTTTACTATCATCCAATGAAAACGGACAGCACGAGCACATGAGTTCCAGCATTAATGTTGCAAACCCTAGTTTCTAGCATCCTCCATTACTTGCCATTTATTTCTGCACCTTGATCTGAAGTTAATATTATTTTCAGTAATCATCCACTTTGATTTTTTTTAGATGAGACATCAAATTCTTCAATGGTCATATGAGATATTCACAGTAACATCCGGGGATATAAAACCTTCAACAAAGAGTCAATGACTAAACCATATCAATTCACTCCGTCATAGAATCTAATCGAATATTTCTAATTAATCAGTTATCACGTATTTTTCAGCGCACCAAGTCATAATGTGCTTATATCTTAGTTACATCCTTTTGACTAATCATAAGATTCTCTCAATTGCTCAAATTAAATGCATATCCCTTAATATGATAAATGTTTTCTCATATATGCAAGATTACAAAATCATAATCACCCTTGTCAACCTGAGTTTGTCCCTGTGTGAGTATACAATATTTGAGTGGAATGCCACTCAAATATTTTTCATACCAATTAATTTATATATTCAACTACAACAACAGATAATCTAAAGACAGTTATGATCATAGGCTTAACCAACTCACAATTGACTATAATAATTGCAATTAATAACACAATAATAGAGTTTTCATTTGCTAATGCACTTTTTCATGAAGCTAAAGCTTGACTAATATTTGTTTACTCAACACTAATCAAAGTCACAGTGGCGCAGTATACAAAATCAATGGAAGATTTACCTATGGAATGAGAGTTACCTAAATTCCAAACTGATAAGAATATTTATCAATATTTTGTAATATATGAGACAAGAAATAACAATAATCCAAATCCCTTCGTCAAAACATTGAAAAATGAAAAGACTATTTCCAATAATCCCAAAATTTTTAGTATACCCCTAAGTTTGTGCACCAAAACAAATGTATAGGAAATACCGTTAAAGATACCTGAATATACAAGTTCGATGAAATACATTGCTTGACAGATAAGATTTCTAACAATGAGATATTAAACATAGTAGTGGTGTTTGGTTCATACAATTTGCAAATTTACACACAAGAAAATGTTCAGTGCAAATGCAAATAAAACATAACTGTTTGGTTGCTTATACAGTATGCCTTCTTGAATTTATAGTTGTTTAAATAAATGCAAAGTACGTATAAAGTTTATATTTATTCTTTTTTTACAGCAGTTAATATTTATTGAATTTGACATCATACTATAGAGTAGTTGAAGCTAATTAATAATCATATTTATAGGCTAAGCAAATGGACATTTTTAACTGATTATAAAAACAAGAGATGATTTTCTTCATGGACAATAAAATTCTAAAGATTCATTAAAACATCTACTGATTGCCGTTAACAATCATTATCAGCTACATGCTACAGGTAATGGATAAAAAAGTTGGGAATGCAAATAGGTAATTTCCAAACTTGATTTTATCATATATTTTATGTAAAATAGACAAAATTCTTTTTTATATATTTTTAATAACAGTTTGATTTGAAATATAAATGACATAGATGAATACAATTTTATATGTAATAATACTAAACTTTATATTCAATGTTAATGCATTTGTTTCAAATTTGTATATTACTTGTCGAAGACAAATTCCCAATAAATTCATGTTACATTAAGGCCTAACTAAAATTGAATCTACAAAACTTATGATCAAATCCTAGGTACCTTTTTATTTTCAATATACCTTCACATAAATGTTACACAAGTTGATTTTAAAATAACTTGTTGAGGCCGAATGAGTTATTTAGTCACAATTAGAATAAGTTCATCACTAACACTTATATTTTAAAAGAAAAAAATACACATGAAATTTCAAGCAAAGAGTTATGATAAATGATTTCAAAATCAGCTTTTGCATTATATGCAAATATGTCCTAGATAAGATTGATTCTAAAAATTAAAATAAGTTGCTTTGGCACCATTGGGATACAATTGCCTCCAAAATGTACCGTTTAGATGGAGAGCAAATAGAGTGCAAGGTTCCAATAGATAATATTGTCATATGATCAATTTGTTGAACATTTGAGGCATGGAGAAAAACATGCGAGTGTTTGGTAAAATAAATTATAGCAAAAGGTAATTATGCTCATCTAAGACATCCCTCACCGTTCATCCTCAGATTATGTGAAGGGAGGTAAATCATGTGATCAATTTATAAACAACTGTCAAGTGACTAGGGAGTGGAAGGAGTATTTCCCTGAGGGCATGCACCTCTCAGAATTTAATCTCTGCCTCATTATAATAAATCTATCACCCTCTAACTAATCGGGATGAGTGTTTGTAAAATAAAAAACCTACACTATCTACAAATGAATCTAATTCTAAAAATATTAAAATATAAGAAGTATAGTAGAAACCTTATGTATTATTTAATTAGGTATAGTTAAGTGAACTATTATTAATTTATAATTAATCATGAGATCTTAAGCTACTATAGATTTTGTCGTATCTAAGTGAGTCAAACGGTATAAATTATCCAATAAATAAATTAGAAAGTATTGTTTAGCATTAGTTCCCCATATTTAATTAATGCTAGAGATAACAAACATTTACCCGCCCTTTAATAGTTTAATGACATTTTTGTCGGCATGGGTTGGGTTTAAGTCTTGATTCCTGAGTATTCTCTTTCATGGAAAACAAAAAAACAAAAACCTTGGTTATGCAAGTTTAAATGCCGACTGTAATGTCTTTAATGATAAAAAGAAACTTGACGTCCTATTTGCAAAGGTCGACTTGGGTAAATGTTTAAAGCAGGAAATATGTGAATAAAATTGACAATTTTTTATATATAAATATTGTATGTTTAAGACAAATAATGCAAATATTCCTTCTAGATAATATATACTTGATTACGAGAAAATATCTATATTTATCTCTATATATGTATGTATAAACTTATCGATAGATTAGGCCATGGTCATATTCAATTTATTAACCGTACCATGTATGTATTGCTGCACGTCTCTCTAGATCTACAAAGAAGCAAGTCCGACGATAAAACACATCAGCTTCGCATTCGAGATCGTGAGGCTCTCGCCATGTACTTGCAGGCTTCAGCAAACGAAGCGAAGCTGGACCTCACTTAACTAACCAAAACACTCGTTGAACCAGCAGATCCTCTGCTTCCACTCCGCTGCATAGATTTGGTCAAGAGACGAAGCTCATCGTTCAAGGTCCAGCGTAACTTGCGATTAAATATGGGGGACATCAACGCAGGCACAGGCAGCGGCAGCAGGGGCAGCAGCAGCAGCTTTTAATATCTTTCCCCATTCGTGTCGCAGGAAAGAGAAGAGCCACGGCAGGCAAGGGCAGGCCAAGGACATAAAAGGAATGCTCATTAAAGTAATCTTTTTTTTGGCATAAGAAGAATCCACTCGCTCCTTGCGTCGTTTTGTCACTGTTATAATAGGACCCCGTGAATCCCTCTGCAATTCCTTGTCAGAATGCCTTAAAGACCAGAGATCACCCACACCTCAGCTCCTCAGCACTCCACCATCTCTTCTTTATATTCTATACACCGAGTTCAATCATGGAGCGAACAAAACAAAGAGCAACAGCAAATGAAATCGAAAGCACATAAACCGCAGCTTTCACCCTTGCTTTCGCCACTTTTAAACCACACCACGCCATTACGTACTGCTACAGATCTTGCAATGTTGCTGTTCCAGCAAATCCATATCTCGACATCGTGCAGGTCGTCGTACGTTGAAAATCCTACTCAGTGTGTGCGGCTGATCTCATACTTTGGAGAGACATGATCTGATAGAATAGGCCAAAAGGTGTTTGATGTTTTTGCTTCTTACAGCTCCCATGGGGCGTACTAAGCTTCGTCGCCACAACCATGCTACCCCAGCCACCACGGGCCGCATAATTCACAGACCGACCATAAATGGCAGCTGCACCTCAAGTAAACGGTACTAAAGGCATGTACAACAATCTCAGTCCATCTCTCCTTTGCGATGAACAACACTACTGCTTGGTTGATGGGCATTACTGCATCCCATCAACAAAAAGCAAATATTGCTAGACGACAACACACCCCACAGAGTTGGATTTCGCGACGAGACGATGTACACTGCGGCTGTGATGGGACTTAGAACTAGCTATGATGTACTCGACTAAGACCATGGATTTGCCACCCCACATAATTAATGCCACATGTAAAATGTAAACGTACTTGATCACACACTATCACAAACAGCACATGTATATTGGATCAAAGTGATGGGAGGACAAAATGGGAATTCCCCGGTGCCGAACCGTCCTATGGCTTCTCGATCTCAGGGAAGAGCCCAGGCATGCAGAGAGAAGGAGGATTGAGTATGTGCGCAATGAAGGAACCCATCAAAGTCGTCGGAAGCAGCGCAGGTTTAGTCCGCGCGCCCATGGGAGAAAAAGCAAACCGCCAGCCCGTGCCGCTTCTTTCCCCACACTTTCATTTCCAATGAACGCCATTGTATTAAAAATAAGACCAATCCCTCCCAGCCACTCCATCCTATTATTTCTCGATTCAATGGAAACGGGACAACAAATCCTCAATCCGTAGACATACAGATTGGATTGAGAGAAAAAAAAACAGATTTTTTTTTATTAATTTGAACTCGTTCGAGACAAATTATTATAGTATTAGAGTGAGATATCACTGTCACGGATACTATGAAGGTGCATGCTGAGCATTAGCGGGACAGTGGCGAGCAAAATAAAAGGGGCAGGAAAAGATGGTCTGTGTTTGTATCCTTCTTCCCCTCGACCCAATAAAAAAGGACTAAAACGGAACTGAAAGGGACGCGCGTCTGGTGACGGCGCCTGGGCCTGCGGCTTCGCAGTTGGCTCTGCTGCTTATTACTCCCGTCTAATCCCATCACATCCCGGTGTGCCATCCCCGAGCTTGCTCTCTTTTTGTTTCCTTTCCTCAGGACGCGAGGCCGGACGCGAGCACCTCAGAAGGCGAAGCATGAACGCGAGTACATAAAGCAGCGATGGGGATGGGTCAAGGGCTGAGTAAAGGCGGGTGCAGAGCGAAGCGAGGGTCAAAAGATAACAGAGTACCACACGCTACCCACTCACCTTCCCCTCCCCCCCCTGCTTCTACTGCTCAGTCCCGTCGTCAGAACACAGAACGTCTTACCACCCCCACCCACACACACACACAGATAAAGAGAGCAACCAACCACATTAATAATGAGCAATGGCAGAGGAGAGTAGTGGAAGATGCGATGCAGTCTCGAATCCCGTTGTCAAATAAATCCCTTGTAAGGAGCAACCCGAGCCGCGAAAGATGGCCATTTATGATTTAACCAACCACAAATGTGCAGAAAGAGAATGGAGGGAAAAAAATAAAGAAGGAAGAAACGCAGAGGAAAAGTTAAGGCGGAGCAACAGCTAGTAGCTATGGGGAGGTGGATATCAGAAAGAGTAGTAGTATAGTAGCAGAAGGAACTCCTCCTTCTACTTCCGTAGCACATATAGGGAGAGACGTACTGTTCCCCATAAATACCGACCAAACTCGAGCCAAAAGCCTAAAATAAGGAAATAAAAGTATCACAAACAAAAACCCAGTCTTATTTACGCCTAAAATGGAAGCATTCTATGAAGAACAACTTCTCATCCGAATAGAATATTCATTTGGGTTCCACTCTTTCAAAAACTATTCAAGGACGGGAACAAATTCGAGATCCTAAACATTTAAAAATAATAATGATAGTAACAATCGAGTTAGGGAAGGGATTGGAAACCTGGAACATGGCGACGACGGCGGGCGCAGCGGCGAGTCGGCCTTCGAATCGGGCAGCTTCGTCGGCGGCACGAATGGAGACGGATTCCACGAAGTGCTCCGGCCAGACAGCATCGGCGGATCGCGGCCGCGACGAAGAAGGATAGTCGGTTCGGCGGCGACCGGAGCGGGGCCTCGAGGAGGAGGCGCCTTCCTCTTCTCCCTCCCCCCTGCCGCGGCCCTGCGGTGGCGACCCCGACGACATCGATGCAAGACCTGCGGATCCAACTTCCAAGGAGAGAGCGAAAAGGGTCGAAATTGAAAGGGGAGGGAAGGCGCGAGGAGGCGATGTGAGGAAGCGTGCGTGGGGTTAGGCAAGCGTGCAAAACGAACCGTTTTATAGAGTCATAATCACCTTCCGTTTTTTTATATGCCGTAGCACGTTATTATATATTTATCAGTGATATTCATTAGCTTCTATCATGTATCTCATTTCTCCATCTTCTATAAGTCTTTTTTTTTTAAATAATAATAATAATAATAATAATAATAATCGTATCGAGATGTCGGAAAGTTTTTAGTTGGCGCTTCCACTCGTAGCCACCTCCGATATGGCAGTGGCAATTATGGAATTATAAATGAATCCATTTAAAAAAAATATTGGAAGCTCTCGTGACGTCAGTTTGCGTGTAGATCTGGTTGGGCCCGCTAAAGTAATTAGAATAAGACGAATGCGGGCCCAGAAGCAATATTGATGATCTGCCAGTTGGGTTTTAGATCAAATGGGCCACAGCAAGAACAAGTGGACCCATCATTTACTCAGGAATATTAATCCGATTGCAATATCGTTCAGAAAATTGTCATTTCAATCTTTTTGGAGAAGATCACCACAGAACGCAAAGTTTTAATTTGACCACGTCTTAAAGCGGGAAAGATAGTATATTGGATAAATGATTTTAATATTAACTGAGCGAAACTCTTAGCTAGAAAAAATAATTCTAAGCGGTCTTGTATTTTAAAATAAACATTAATAACTGGATCAGAGATGGGTTCTCAATGCAGATACTTTGATACTCAAGTCAGTGATCCAGTTAAAAACGATGAACAGTAGAATAAATAGTGATTATGGATAAGTAAAGTTGCATAGTTTCACGTACCTACGTTTGTAGATGGAGATTCATTTTATAGTGTTACTATTTGTCTGTGCATGATTCTCAAAGTGTTTCTAAAAAAGGACAGACCATAAAAATACTTTGACATCTTTTTAAAAATAGAACCATAATCTCTGTGTAGAAGCTTCTGCCATATGGCTGGCACAAAGAATATTCTCTTGATTTTCTAACAACTATTATACGAGACAACAAGAAGGAATATGGGATCGTTGGATTGAAGGACCCTTAGTATGTTTAGTTGGCAAGCTGACAAGGTTCCCTTCTACAATCTGATCAATTGTCGTATGTAAGAGCAGTCAAATCAGCTTTAAGAAAAGCCATCAGGAACTCAGTCTTCACCCAACCTCCTAGTTTGGTCAATGAATTCGGTAAGATCAAGTGTCAAGTGTGTTCGATTGAACATATGATCCGATCATCTAGATCACCCGGTCGAGACAATAGCTCACGCTATCTTGAGTGACGAAGAGGACTCTAAACTGAGTGACACTAGCTTAGCTCGGGCTTCATCTATATTGAGGGACTCAAGCTCCGACCAGACCAAGAATCTGATCGGATGACCGCTCGGCCGAGATGACCGACCATGCTGGCCCCAAGTGTTGGTCCTTGACTTTGACTGTCATGTCAGTCAACCTCCTAAACTTTGACCTAACTTGGGGGCCCCAGAAGAATTCACCGTTTCACAAGTCTTCCCTTCAAGTCTAGTCGAAGAAGGTTGTAGGTTTGACTGACTAGACCCCTATATTGTTTGTGTCCCTTATCCTCTAATCGGGTGTTCACTCTTTGTTCTAACGGTCGGCTCCAGCATATGTTATACTTAGAGCATCCACATCAGTTTCATTATTACTATATCTAAAATTTAGAGTAAATAACTCACTTTATTAAATTTAAACAATCATTTTTCACTACACACTATATCAACTACCCTAAAATTTCTATGATCCATCATCCTTAATTTTTTATTATTTTTTTTCTCTTTCTTCTATTTTTTTATTATTATATTTATGGAATGAGTGGAAGAAGAGAGATTGAAAAGATTGAGTGAAAGGAGAGAGATTAAAATGAAATATTATTTTATTTTTAGAGTAAAGGTTTCATTCCCTAAATTTAGAGAATTGCTATTCATCAAATCTAAATTTAAGGAATGGATAGAGTAGCTAATGCAAATATTTTTTAGCTATCTTATCCAAAATTTAAGGTAAAATCTTTGGATAGGGTAGCTAATGTGGATGCTCTTAGGTACTGGGGCCTCTAGCGTCCCTTATTTCCCGATAGGACGTTCATCCTTTGTATCATCGCTTGGCTCGAGCTGACATCATTCTGACACTTAGGAAACAGAGCACATCCTTTACTAATTAATACTTGATATGATGAGCACATCTTTTTATAATAAGCTTGCTTGTTGTTTCTCATCCCTTATAAATGCATCCTATGTCTTGTTGTCACGTGTCATATGCTTGCACTAAAGAATATCTGATGTAACAGGTGACTATTAAGCTTTGATGCGACTGCTAGCAATTTAAATTCAAAGACACAAATTAAATCTCTCTCCTCCATCCCCTTGATCGAACGGTTGTGAGTGACCATCACTAGAGTTTTTAAGGTTCATCTTTTGATGCAGTTTTATCATTTTCCCAATCCTCTTCTTCTTCACCTTCTCCTTTTTGCTTATCGTCGGCGATTCTCCAAGCTCTTCATTTTCATCGTAAGTTCATTTTCTTCAGTCCTTCATGTAAGTACCCCAGGTGAGTTTTGATGTAATCAACGGGTTAAGTTAAGTTCTGTATTTTTGATAACTTGTGTCTAAGTGTGCAGAGACTTAGAAACACAAGAAGTCTAGCAAAAGTGCAATAGACGAAAATGATGGCATGGTAAGTGAGTCAATAGGCTTAGTGCATCCGAGAGACGAGAAGCTATGGAAGAGTATACCGTGTTGGAGCAATCTGGGTATCCTAGGTTTTAATGTTTGAGCAAAGGTTTAAGTTATGTTTATTGTTATATTTGATATACATTATGAATGTGCAGGATACAGGTACAACAAGAAGAATCCAAGTGTGATCTTGGCAAAGGAGGAAAGTCCAAGGGTGAATCTTGGCGGTGTAAGTTCAAGCATGTAGTCTTGGCAATGTAAGTCCCAGTGACTTGGTAATGGATAAAGTCCCGG
>JBBMJZ010390886.1:0-50643 GCA_037833815.1 Zingiber zerumbet | reverse complement strand
TCCGAGTGTCGCGTCCGTTTTGGAGTGCACCTACGGACGAGACGAGCGGTTGTCGGATCTTGGGGGAATTTTGCCGGGGAGCCTTTGCACCGTGAGGCGGCAATAAATTCTCTAAGGACAGTCGGCGTGCTGACGCTTCAACCGGATAACTATATTCTAAACCCAACTCCTTTGTTTATCTGTCTATTGCATGCTATTTTTTGTGCAAATATAATACTGCTTATATTGCTTTCTTATACAACACTTTACACATATCAATCTGTAATATTTTAATAAATTGTGCTCCTCTGACTCAGAAATTAAAAAAAAAGTTGTAGCACATATTTTATTAACTGGTTTTATTACTGCTGCAGTGAGTGTTTTTAGTTTAAGCATAATGTGCCTTCAACTGATCAGCACTTAGAGTTGAGATTTCGCTATTAGGTTTGTCTATCTTCCTTTTATTTAATAGACAAAGAAGCATAATTTTCATTGTTATTATAAACAGCAGAAGCATATTAGGACTGTTATCCAAATAAGGAAAAGTTTGACAAATATAGGGCTACTATCGGCGCGGTACTCCTTCTAGAATTGATAGAGTAAGCATAAGTTGTTGGTGTTATCAGCCTCCAGGGTTCCTATGATCCTACATAAGTGAGATTAGGGATTCAAATGAATATATTAAAAATCACTTAAAAGCATTACTTGACCTGATTTTTGTGAATCATTTGAATGAACTTTAGAGTAATAAATCTTTTTCCCATAACTTATGTTGCAGAACTGATAAAGGACGAAGAGGTGGAATTTAGTTCTTCAAATTCTATTTGTGAACTATTAGAATGATTCTGTCAATTTGAAAGTTTGATATATTGTATCATATATTATTTGGTGTTCTGTACTAGTATAGTTTCTACGGCAATTTACCAAAGGGCGCACCTAAAGTTCATAATTGACCAAAAGGCATCACAAACTTTGAAAATGCCCAAAAGGCGCACCTTTTTTTTTTTTATTCTGCTTTACCCCTCTGCCAAATGTGACCTTTTATCTCTCTCCTTTTTCTCTCTCTCTCCTATGCATCGAACATCTATTTTCTTTCCATAACTTAATTACATTATCTTTTTCTCCCAAGGATCTGAATCAGCACTACCACAGGCCTGATTTCCCGGAGACTAGGACCATGTTCTAGCTGATTCTTCCAACAACATTTTAACACTTCCGGAGAAGCCAAAAGAAGCAATGGAGGACACTGATAGACTCCTTGCGGCCTTAGAAATCTACCGGATTTGAAATGAGTCCAATTAGACCTGTCTAGCTCTATCAATGAGTTTCAGTCGAAGTACAACGGTGCCTTCCGTTGTTTATTTTGACTTAGTTGTTAAAATGTTATTGAAAGAATCAATTAACGTTGACCTTGGTATGAACATATCAGGCCTAACGTTGGCTTGATATGAATCATATTAGACACAATGCGGGCTAGATATGTACGTTGCACCTGATATGTTCACATCAAGCCCAATGCCAGCTGATTCTTCCAATAACATTTTAACATCTCCAGAAAAGCCGAAAGTAAAGGATATTATTGGACTCCTTGCGACCTCAAAAATCTAAAGGACCAAAATCCACTGATGGGCCTAGATAGGTTCGATTAGACCCATTTCAAATCCTATGGATTTATGAGGCTGCAGAGAGTCTAACAGTACCTTCCATTGCTTATTTCGCTTTTGCCGGAGGTGTTAAAATGTTATTATAAGAATAAGCAAGAACGTGGTCCTGGTCTCTGGCACATTAGGCCCGTGGTAGTGTCGATTGAGATCCATAGGAGAAAAAGATAATGTAATTAAGTTGTGGTGCTAATTTTTTTTAAAATTAGTGCTACAATAGTTATGCATGCATGCAAAAGAGAGAGAAGAGGAGAGGTTGCATGCATAGGAAAGAGAAAGAATTAGATTTGACAGAGGCGTAAGACGGGAAAACCTTTTAGGCATTTTCAAAATTTGGGACGCCTTTTGGTCAATTCTGAATTTTGGATATGCCCTTTTGGTAAATTACCATAGTTTCTACTACATAATAACTGTTTCTTATGTGACTTCAGAAATCCTACATTTTCTGCTTGCTTTCAGACAACCAAATTTTGGATGCTCTGGAAAAAGGTTCACGGACAGTGAAAGGTGCAAGCAATATCAGTCATGATATTGAAGCTTTATCAGTCATTTTACACCCTCTGCAAAATTGGACCAAGCGATCACCTAGTTCTCTCAGGTAAGCCTAGTCTTTAGATGTATTTTCATTTGATGTATGCTGGTTCTCTTTGAACAAAAATATTAGTTTCCATTCCTTTCAAACATCATGTTTTCCATTAATATTAAGGTCTTTCAGTCCTAGAAAATAATTTTATTAGGCTACAGAGCTAACTTTGATGAAGTTTAGTCAAATTTATAATTATCTGAAATACTATTGACAAGGTTAGACATGCCCTTTGAATGATCTTGGCTCTTTGTTAAACAGTTTGTTCAAGAGTTTATTCTCATGTCAACACTCTTTGGTTAACTTCTCCATAACTGAGACATATTTTCTGTTATTTTATGCCTTGATCCTGCATTTTATGTTTGGTTCTATGGCATCATATGGTTTTCAAGAGTATGTTCGTTTTACAAAAAAGATGCAATTTTTGAGCCAAAGAATCATTGCCATTTGCAGTGTATTAAAGATCTGTTATGTCCTCCTGATTACTACAACTTATGATTTGATCAAACGTATCATGTTTTTAGCACCTTTTTTTAGTCTAGACATGGTAGTAGTTCAGTAAATTTTAAGATATAAATACTTTTATTATTTCATAGCATTCTTTATAGTCACAATTCTGCATTCTTTATAATCATAGTTCTTGTTCTAATCAAACCTTTTGTGCCTTTTATTAAATTTCTAGGGATCTTAATATGGACAATGTGAGCCAGTCATTCAGAATCCTGACAAATCTAATTGCTTCTGGAACACTTCAACCGGGTACATCTTCTGACATCGTAATATGTGTGCTTCTTGAATTCACTGCTGCCCTCATTAAAGTGAAGATTGGGGATGCTCAAGGCGTATGCATTAAGGTCTTTCTGATCCTTGATAAGACATTTTTTTCATGATTAATGATAAACTCAGTGTGGGTTTGTGACACACAAAATTCATGTTCTATGGTTGACTAGTATTTCTGTTTTGTCCATGCAGTTCATCACAATCAACAATTATTTCAATGTACACTGATCTTTTGGACTAAATTTTAGTATTTGATGATTCTGCAGAGCCTTTCTGTTTTGAAGAAGTTATTCGAAGTTACTGGTAGTGGAAGTCATGATTCTTTTTGTAAGCATTGGAGTGCTCTAGTGTATCTTTATTCTCAGGTGACTTCTGTTTGTCCTGCAAAACTTATTCACTGGTTTTTGATTGAGAATATCATCCTATAACTCTACTGCAGATGCTGGCTTTAACTACTGATACATCTGGTAGGATCCACTATGAAGCTACTGCATCCATTGTGATTATGCTGTACCGTGCTACAAGTGAGCTAAAACAATCAACATCATATGAAAGCGCAAAGCCAATGGAAAGGTTTCTGCTCCAGATGGTTGATTGTGCTAGTGAATCTTCAGTTTTCCAGCATTTGCTTGAATGTTTAACTATTTCTGGAGCAAGTTTCATGTCAGGATCTTCTAATATGGTTCCAGCTGCATGTGAAGCATGCAAGGCAATTTGGTGTCTGATTAATGCAGTGGAAATTATTTTTGCAAAAGAACAAACATATGCTTTCCCGTTGGTCTATTCACGTAGGCAACTTTCATTGCAGCCTGATATTATGGAATATGCGCAATCCCTAAAACTCCACAAGGAACCAGTTAAAGTTATTACAAGACTTGTGAAATTATTTGTTGAATCAAAAGCAATTCAAGTTGCTATTTATTACTCTTTTCACAATGGGTTGGAGTCTGCATTGTATGCCACTCTTCAGGTATATTATCTCTCTTTTTCAAGGGAAAAAACTGTTTCTCTTCACTAAAGGACTTCAATCAGTATGTTTCTTTATCTTATTTGTATCATGATAGCACTGTTTGAGATTGGTTATATTATGCATTCAGTATTGTATTGTTTTAATTGGTGAGAGGTTCAGCCTAATATAGATATAAATAGCTTTTATATTTCTATAATCAATTCCTTTAACAATCCTTGTCGCTATAATATGAGTCAGTGCCAGATTATGTGTTAGGAATCACACTTCAAATGACATGACATTGAATTCAGGAACTTGTTATTTTAGCAAATTGAATCATTCCTGTTTGGATCTGATTTTTAATATACATCTGGCTTATCAGAGCTTTTATTTTTCAGATTATGTCAAGGATCTGTCTTCTAAGCCCTCCTGCATGCACTGTGCTTTGTGGTTTGTTGGATCCATCAGATATTGTTGCTGAAACAGATGTGGCAACTGATGGAACTATTGTATCTGATATTTTTTCTGTATTGTCCTTGAGTGCTACTTATCTAAACAAGGATTCTGGAGAGAAGAGTACTCCAAAATGTAAGCTGTCAAATCCTCGTGGTTTGGTTGTACATTGTTGCATTACTTTGGCAACAATTGCTGATCGGTTAAGATCAGTAGGAAAGTGTTCTTCGTCATTCATTCTTTCTAGTTCTCAGAAAAAGCAGTGCTCACGTCTTTCAGTTCTTGCACATCTTTCCTTGATGGATGATTCTGTGGCAAGTTCCATTCAATCTCACTGTGCATCAGCCATGCTAGCTTTATCATCAATTTTATCTCTTGATATTGGGTCGTATGGGAACTCTATCTCTGAAAATACACTTGCTATATTGCCATCTATGGCAACACTACGTAACCTACTAAAGCTTCGCTGTTCTAATGAAATTGAAACAAAGTCTAATGACATTGTATTGAGGTGGGTAGAGCCCAATGATGGTTGTCTTGGTTTGTTGAAAATGAGGCTTTTATGGGGTGGTCCTCTATCTGTTCAGCAAGCATGCTCTAATGGAATCCCTCAGCTTCTCATTAGTTTGTTAGCAGATGGGATTGTAGAAGATCCTGCCGATGGAAAAGATTGCAGAATTGTTAGATTAGGGCTGTCTCCTGCTGGACTAATTTGGGCACTTTCTTCCTTGTGTTGTTGTCTCACTGGTGGAGTGCTTCATGAGTTCTTTTTCAAAAAAGAGCATGTGAAGCTAATAACTGACTTATTGTCAGATCAACACTTAATTTCACTGACCACTTGGGAAGGTCATGCTAGTGGTCATCCTGGAAATAGAGATTTAGTGAATGCAATTGTGGATATTGTGGCATTTCCCTTTGTTGCAGTACAGAGTGCCCCCAACATGCCATCAACATCAGCGTCAATTAACAGTGGCTTCCTCTTAAATAATGGCTTGCCTGGTGGCAGACTTGCAATTGAAAATAAAGAATTAGTCAAAGCTATTGGAAACAATATGCCTTATTATATTCAAATTCTTTCAGAGGTAAAATTAGAAGGTTTCTGTTGCTCCATCATGCTGTTTGCTATCGTGTTGTTTGCCGTTTAGAATTGTCGTCTTTGTTTTGTTTTTTCACTTGCAGGTCAATTTTCCTGGTCGCATACTTTGCAGCTTGGACTATCTTGACTTGGAAGATGTGTCGAGGCCTATTGCTATGGTTGCAAAAATGGTTGGATATCGACCTTTAGCACTGCAACTTGTTAAGGAAGGTCTTTTATCTCCAAACAGAGTACAAAAGCTGTTGGGCGGCCAATCAATCCCTAAAGATGCTATGCTGGATTTTCTAATGATTATTTCTGACCTTGCCCGGATGTCAAAGGTACAATATTAATGAAACATTACTTGGCGATCTTAATTTATATGAGCAAGGTTAAGTAGATTTATTCTAGAATACTTTGGTTGTAACATTTTCTTCTGTTGATTATGAAGGAAACAGTATTGGGCGATCTCAATTTATATGAGCATGATTAAGTAGATTTATTCTAGCATTTTTTGGTTATAACATTTTCTTCTGTTGATTATGTGTAAGATTCACACTTTCCGCTATGATAATTGAGGTTGTATTATGCAATCTATTCAGCAGGACCAGGCTTTATATCTTATTATCTTTACTTTATCATTTTTATCTTGAAAATGCTTTGGCGCAGGACTTCTATGAAGCCATTGACCAAGCTGGTATGTTGCAATTTCTCATGGACTTCCTTAATAGTGATTCTGCTGATGTGCGTGCAAAAGCTTGCAGTGCCATTGGTAATATGTGTCGGCACAGTTCCTACTTCTACAACTCACTTGTAAGATATATGATTAAGTTAATATTCCCTCAGTTTCTCCCTATAAGTTTTCTAATTATATAACATTTGATATACATATATTTTGCAGGCAAATCATAAGGTCATTGATATTTTGATTGATAGGTGTGCTGACCCAGACAGACGTACTAGGAAATTTGCTTGTTTTGCTGTAAGTTACTTGTAAAACTTGCAATGCTTTTCTTGTATTTATAGAATTTTCTTTACAATAGTTGAGATAAAAGGTTAAAAGAGATGAAGTGGGACGTTAATTCGGGCTCGCAAGAGGGCTTATTATGTTTTATTGAAGCTGAGGTATCATATTTGTGCTAAGCTTGATGCATTAAATAGAAAAAAGAGGGATCAAAGTGCTTTTGTACAAAAGGAAGAGGGTGGCTGGTGGAGCAATAGAAGAGGGTCGGTCAGGCATTAAGTTGGAAGGAGAAGAGGGGATCATGGATTAGCGGAAGCTCAGCCTTGTTGAACTCTAGCAACATTAGTGTGTGGATTTAAACCTGGTTGAGTTGATAAATTAAAAAAAAAGGGGTACTATATTTTTGTGAGGATGTCGTTGGAAGTTGGTGGTGGACATTGTTCACATAATTGAGTACATTTGCAAACCTGTCATTCTAAGTCCAACTCTTCTATGATCAGGTTGGGAATGCTGCATACCACAATGATGATCTATATGAAGAGCTCCGGAGATGCATACCTCAACTAACAATGCTTCTACTCGCAGCTGAAGAAGATAAAACAAAACTCAATGCTGCTGGTGCACTTAGCAATCTTGTTCGAAATTCAAGTGCTCTATGTGAAGATATTGTGTCTAAGGGTGCCATGCAGGTTTGCTAACAATACAATTACACATTTTGAACTCAGGATCCATTATACATCCCACTTAGTTTCTCATCGCATGTATTGTCCACATACATTCTTATCATGGTTTTAAATTTCCTTGGTTTTGCCAGGCGTTGTTGGAGATGGTCTGTAACTATTCACAGAATGCATTGAGCCCGAGTCGAGGAAGAACTCAAAATGAATCGCCCCTTAAGATTGTTCTATTTGCTTTGCGTAAGATGTGTGATCATGCTGTTTGCAGATCCTTCCTTCGATCTTCTGCATTATTTCCGGTCTTTTCTCAGCTGAAGAGGTCACCGGATCAAACCATTGTGGAATATGCATCAGTTATAGCGAGCAGGGCTACTCAAGTTTGAGTATTAGTTAGTCTTATCCTCGAATCCATTCCACATTCGATATGCATTTGTGACAAGGAAGCCATGCGATGTAGCATTCATCTTTGCTGGTTGTATATTAAAACGTGGACGTTGACATAATGCACTACGTGCATTTGGATGTAATACGAGCTCAACTGCCTTTGATGAGCTTGGACACAAGTTACTACGAACCGGATTCTGCTAAAATTTAAAGAATAGCGGCGATTAATTTTGTTTCAACCTGGAGAGAAATTATTCAAAAAACTGTTAATGAGATTTATTAATTCCACATGGATAGACAAATAAGAAAAACATATTTTGATATTATTACAAGTGAAATAAGTTTGTAACAAGACACCCAGAGAACAAAGGAGCTTCCCGTCTATTGAAATAAGCTTGCAAAACAAGAGTCCCTAATCATGTACAATGTTTAACAGAATCCCAAAACCAAGAGGCTGCACCAGCAACTTCCAAGGAAGAATCTCAGATCCACTTGTACTACCAATAGAAGTTATTATCTCTTTAATACGCAAATAAAAGTACAATAAAAACTGAATAGATAAATATTTTTTTCTAAACTTTTCTAGTAACATTGATAGAGCAAAGTTAAATAATAAATAAATAAATAAATAAATAATTCTCTAATTTTCTCGTCTATTTTTTTTACTCTCTGAACTCATTACCTCTCCATGAAACAGAAAAGAAAGTAGTGTAAGTGGAATGGAGTGGAGCAGGTCCTCTTCAACATTTACTCTACAATAATTGTGGGGGCCAATAAGGGTAGCCTTTTGATGCTTCTACAAGACAAAAAAGATATCTTGTGCTCTCAAAAGGAAGAAGGTGGACGAGCTATTGGAGCCAGGACAAAGCTGAAACAAAAATAAAAATAAAAATGGACACAGTTTTCTTTCAGTCAGCCCTCACATCACTCTCCATTCAACTCATCTACATGTTCAAGATTTAAGAGTTAATCACTAAACATAAAATAGCTCAAACCATTATTTTCAGAGTTTAGGTTTAAAGGCAGCAAGGTTAGTAAAGGCTGTAACGAATCTGTTTGCAGTACTGGAAACTAAGATTTCTGTACGGAAATGAACCTAAAAAAGACCTGGATTTCCAGGTCAAACTGACTGTCCTTGGATTAGGTTGTTTCATAAACACACAGAAGAGTTGTTTGATTAGATTGGATGAAAGAAAGCCTTGTCAAGATATGCTCTTAAAAATGACAAGATCATTTATTTCAAGCAGCCAACTCATCATCATTCTCGATTCAGATAGCAAAATAAAAATGACGGCAGAAAGATTAACAGTTTGTGTTGAATGATTAACAGTTGATGAAGAAGTCCAAACTCAAGATTTTTGGTTGATAAAAGCTCAACCAGAGGAGAGGAAAGCTTCGTCCTATGTTCGGGTCTGGTGGACTTCTTCTGCCGACTCCGGTCGCCTCCAAATAAACGCCAATTGAAAAAGAAAAAGAAAGGGAAAGAACGCAGCATTCGAGGCACGCCCCTTTCTCTTTCTCGTCCTCTTTTCTCTCTCTTCTTTGATCATCAACTGCGTATGATCCATTTATAATCCAACAAAAGAAGCTTTTTTTACTTTAAACGCCAACTGCTTCGCTGTAATCGACGCCGCAAAAGGAGGCGATTGATGCCTCGGAACGAGTAATGACAAGCATATCATTCAAAACGGAGCAGAGGTTGCAAGGAGGAGGGACGATTAAGGACACAGATTCGGGTTTATTAAACTAATCGATGGATTCGGAAGTCCACGCTTGGTATCTTTGATGTCAAATCGCCGTTATTCTGAAGACATCAAAGCATGAATAATTAATGATCTCCGACAGGTAAGCAAAGGTCCTTATTCTTCTCGCTTTACTTTCTTCTTCTTCTTTATTGTTTTCCCTCCATTTGCAGACAAGTCATCGACGCCATTGTTGTGGCTGTTGAAGCTTTCTGTTTTCTCTAGTCACAGAAGATTTTGATGGCGATGAGAATTGAGAAGGAAGTAATGCATTGATAAGAACTTGAAGACAAGATTGTTTTTTTTTTTAGTTTTTCAGATTAATTGAACAAGGGCAGGCATTTGCCTCTGCTTTTTTTAATCTTCTTCGCGAGATTAAGCAGCGAATCGGCAGTCAAAATTGCTCCTTTTTGCACCTTTTCTGCTTGAGGGGAGGAGCAGCCGCCGCCGCCTCCGTCGGGCGCGAAACAGGGGAAGGCCACAGCGGCCATGAATCGCAAGAGCTCTCGCCGCTGAAGCAGGAGCTGATCACTCCACAAGGACTCGGCGGATTCGGATTCGCCGATGAGTGGGAAGAATGCTTGCGCTTGTGGTCGATCGCAGTGGTGGCGCTCATAGATTCCTGCATTAGCTTGTAGCATCGTTCCAGGTTTTCCTGTGGAACGGAGTGTGAGAAGATGTTAGCCATTAGCCATGAGAAGTACAATAATGGAGCGATGAGGGAGGAGCGGGAAGCGACTAAAGAATTCAACCTTAGAGGGTTTCAGGAGGGAATTTAGGCGGTGAGCCTCTTGCGGCTCCGTCGCAAGGAGCAACGCCGCCGCCGCCCACACCGATGCAGGATATCGAACCCATTTCCAATCTTCGATAAATAGGGAAAAAGATTCATTAGATTGGTGCGGAAAGATTGAGGTTTGATGGAAAGGAAGCTTTCTGAAGATAACCCACCGGAAATTACAGAGAGAAGCGCCACTTCTGATCGCCTGGCCAACTCCCGGATACGGGCAGCAATGCCACCGCCACCGCTGCCGGAACAGAGACGGGGGAGAAGGTGGTGGATGAAGGAGAGAGGGGTGACAGGATTCATCCTCCAGCCGAGAGAGGAGAGCACCAGGAGCTCCATCCTCCGTACGGTCTTCGGCTCGAACAAGTAGCCGCCTTCCTCCACCGGCGACGGCGGCGGCGGCGGCGGAACCTGGAGGTCGAACAGCAGAGGGACGCGAGTCTCCTCCACCTTCGCCGCTAGGGACAGGCACGCCACGGCTGCAAGCCGCCCCATCCAGGTTTTGTCGTCCTGGAGATGCAGCGGCCCGCGGCCGCCGCCGGCGCACGGGAGGAAGCACCGGTCGAAGTAGCTCATGGCGAGCAGCGTCGTGAGCGCGGAGAACCCGTGGCCAGCGGCGGCGAGTACTACCCACTCCGCTACCTTCTCCCTCGCCCGGCGGAGGTGTAAATCGGCGCCATCCCCAGCAGCGACGAGCTGCGGCAGAGCCTCCGATTCCCTGGCTGCCAGAGAAGACATCACCGCCTCCCAATCTTCCCCGGTGGCAGCCTCCACGACCGAGAGGACACGGCTCTCGCTCTCGTAGTCTTCTCCGACTGGAAACACCACTTCCTCTTCCTCTTCTCCTCCTTCCTCCATCACCAAGCTCTCTTCTTGGCAATACAGATGATCAAGAAGAGGTAAAAAACCCATCTTTTTCTCCTCCAAACAACCGGAAGAAGAAATGCTAGATTTTTCTCACATTAAAGTGTCGAAACAACAAACAAAAAGAGGATAGCGCGACCTTCTGGCGCTCGTCTTCGCCATGATTCTTCTCTTCCTCGGAGTTCTGTGGAAGAGGACGATGAGGCTGGTTAAAATAGCGTGTAACAAGTAAATAAACGCACACTGTTACAGTAGAGTGTTACATCCAATGTTAAGAGTCACTAGCCGTTGCCATTGTTATATTGGTAAGCATCTGGAGGAATAAGACCACAGAAAAATTTTAAATCAAAATTAATTTTATTAAATTAGAAATATTATTATGCAAATTCTGATATGGAGTGTTATAAACAATATAAATATAGTAGATCTTGAAGAATATTTGAGATCCATTATGAAACAAAATAGATTTTAGCCTTTTTTTAATCAAAATAATTTTTTTTTTCACCTTTTCTCGTCTTTGCTAAAGTGGATTCTGTAACCTTTTTCAGCAGAAAAAAACAAAAGAAAATAATTTCGTTCTACATTTCTTTAGATTCTCAAAAATAGATTTCTTTTTTATTATTACTTTAAATTTATCAAAAAGACATTTCATCCTATCAACTCTCCCGTAAGGTGACATAGTTATTTTTTCAAGTATATTTTTAGTATTATTATCTTCTGATATACATATTAACACTTGAATTAGGTCAATTGTATTAAATTTTGAATTAAGTCAATTGTATGAATATGATACATCCATGTTATAACAGTTATAAGTTCATATATATTACAATATAAATTTATTTTGTTTAACAATAATCACGTTATACAGTTAGGAAATTATCACAAAGGTAGCCATTGCGAAAATCATAACTACTAAATGTAAATTTGTTTTTTTATTAAGTATCCAAATCTTAGGAGAAATGTCAACCTCTTCCTATACCATCATGCCTCAGGGAAAAAAAATAAAATGATAATCTCATATAGTTTTATTGACTATCCCTATAGGTGATAGGTCCGGTTCTACGAAAATTTTTCACCGGTTATCAGGGTAAATCGGGAAACGCATACGGCGACTAGCCTAGAAGCTTAACATTTTTTGATTACACCCCTTATTTGGAGAAAAAATTTCTATAAATTATCATAGATGAGGTTTAAATCACGAATATTTAGATGGTAATTTAGGTATCTTACTGTAGTACAATAATCCCGGGGACCCATCACGCCCTCAGAGCAACTACAATGCCGATCTATTCATGCAATTGATCGATTAGTTTAGAATTTAATGAGTGTGATAGGTATATTTGAGAGCAGCGGAGTAATTTTAAGGTTTAGGGAGGATCTTTTAATTTTTCTCATTTTTTTCTTTTAAAAGAATTATAAAAGCTTAGAGATTCGAGTGACCAATCAGACGACTGATGGGACGCCTGATATCAATTATATTGAAGTGGACACTACTGCAAAATAAGATGAGCAATTTTTTTTTCTAAAAAAATCTTCTAATACATTTTTCCATATAAAAGGTGTTGTAAGTTTATAATTAAATCTTATGCTGAAAATATATTTACTAAATGATATAACGTTAAAGTTTGTTTTTGAAAAATCTTTATTAAAACCATTCTTCCATCCATGAAATATATTTACTAATTTTCCGGCAGCTAAAAAAACTAGATGAGTTGATTTTAACCTTTTTGATAATGGAGTTAGTTATCATAAATTTATAGAATTGAGTAAGGGTCAAATCCAGTTAAAAATCAAAGGATTTAGTCTCTCATGTAATGATTAACTTTGATTTTTAAATTTACTCTCTTCTAATGGTATGAGATAGTTATGGGATCTACTAAGGTGACCAATTTTACCTTTTACAAAATAGATGAGTTGATTCGATGCCCCAGAACTATGGTGCAATCGAAAGACATTAATTTATCCTGATAACCGATGAAAAATTTTCGTAAGTCTAAGTTGATTATCCAATTTTCGATATTATCTGATTCAATAATCTTTTTAGATGAGTTGATTATCAATATTTCTTTTTTTTTAAAAGTGTGCAAGAGTTACATCATCCACATTAGAATCCTCATCCAAAATCTAAAATTTAGGATAAAAGAACTATTTTATTAAATTTAGATATCCATTTTTAATTACATAATACATCAACTTCCCTATAATTTATCATATATTTATTATTTTATTCTCTTTCCTTCATATTTTTTATTATTAGATGGAGAAAAGAGATGGAGGAGAGAAAAACTTTTTATTATTAGACGGAGAAGAGAGAAATTTTTTATTATTAAAGAGAGGAGAGAGAAATAGTATTTTAATGTTTAGGGAATGAAAATTTAAAGAACTACTATTCATAAAATGTATATTTAGGGAATAAATAGGGTATCTAATACGGATATTTTTTTAATGCAAAATGTAAAATTTAAGGTAAAATTTTAGTTTAGGGTAATTGATGTAGATGCTCTTAGATGGTCAGAAAGAACAAATTGTTGGGGTGAAGCAACAAGCTTTCTCACTAATTCTGCTTCATTAGTTGCACTCACCCTTAAAACTATCACAACCCCAAGAAAAACCATGAACACAGAGCTGAATCTACACTTAACTCGTAAACAAGCTTTCAAAAATTCATCCATCAATGCCACAGAACAGTGTCAGACTCCACACAAGGCCAACCAACCAAAACATCAAAAGATTTTATTTGGAAGATGTTTTGGTTTTATTTGGAAGGTGAATGGAGGGCTCAGCCCATGCATGCATCAGAATGGGCGCAGAAGAGTGGCTTTAAGTTGTTGCAGTGAGACACTTGCACCCAGTGGATTGCCATTCTTGTGAAAACCATGCACAGCATTTGTATCTGTTAGTCATCATTTCCCAAGAACATTTGTATCTGTTGGACAAAGGACAAGTGACTGCACTTACTCGGCTTCCCATACCTTCCTTACTCTTGATGCCTCTTTCTCTCAATGTTTTGGTCAAACAGATCTCTATACGAGTCCTGCAAGGAAATGCAAAACAGTTTGGGTAACAATAAACAGGCAAAGTTTCAGCAGCATTGAGTAAATGAACATCACCTGCTTCAGGAATGCCATCTTGTTAAACAGAAATTTTCCTGATACTTTATTTCCATTCTTAGCTAGAAACTTCAACTGAGAAATCAATGTACAGGAAGATGCTCCAGTTAGACAACAAAGGCATGAGAATGTTTTGGCAAATTAAAGAATTCAGATGCCTAGCAGCATTCTGTGAAAGCTCTAGTATATCAATCACTGGCATGTCTTATTTAAGGATTTAGTTGATAATACAAGAATGCACATTCAATAGACATATTAAAATTAATTAACACATCCATAAGTTGTATGCTGAACTTCAAATTGAAGCCAAATGATTCATGATAAAGCTATTTGCAATGAAGTTACAGCATTAGTATGCTTGTCTGGTCAGAAGCTTGTTTCCAAGCGCATTTGTTTCTTTTTGTTGCGAGAGCTGCGTTTAGACCTGGAGGATGACCTTCCTTTTTTTGAAACATGTTTTTCGGCACTGCCTTCGTCGATCAGTGTCTGTTGAAGTGGAAGAGCAGGAGGTGTTCCAGGCCATGGAGTTTGCTTTGCAGGGGCAACAACTTCTAAAGGAGGACCTATCATCCACCTGCATGGAAGCATAAGCCTTCAATCTGATATGGATGTTAAGTTTCACTGATACAGAAAAATAATATGATCATCCAAGAAACTACTTTGAAGTAAACTGTTGGATGAAATGGCACCAAGCATAATCTTTCTTTACCAGGGCTTCAACTACAATGGCAACAACATTGTTGAGAATTTAAAACATATGCAAACTCAGCAGAATTCAAATAATTGACTTCAACAGTTCACAATACACAAAAATTCCCACAGAGCATAATCCTTTTACCATCACCTTCATTTGCAATGCAGCTGCTCAGCGATAACCCTAGATAGAATATTTGGTTGTTGCTAAGAAAATATTCTCAAATGCCTTAAATTTGTGGGATAAGTGATCACCAATTGGAAGGGAGACAGGAGGTGTGTCCAAAAAATTTACATCCCTCAATTAGCTTGTTGACATTTGTCATTTCCTCTTGTCAATCACTTTTTCAGCTTTGTGAATGATTTCATCTTGTTCTATTTTAGCCGACCCCTACCCAGCCCTCAGTTTGATACTCCAGAACCATGTAGAATATGGGAAAAGGTGAATTATCAATTGACACAAAGTCTGTAGATCAAATTCCAATAGTAGTCTGAAGATTCTCCAAGAGTGTATGCAAAACTTCTACAGCTCTTTTTCTTTTTCCAATACTCATTGGTGGACTATCATTTAGTACTGATCTATTTTTGATAATCTTGGCCTATAAGCTTCTGTACAGTATGGAATAAGCACTTGAGTTATTCACAGACAATGTCTTGAGACAGTAGTCCCCCGGTCGAAAGCTTTATAACCAGCTCCTAGGTAGCTCATTCACTATCTAACCAATCGCACATCATTAAAATCATGATATGCCCAAAAGCAAAAACCAAAGATGACCCACCTTACCACCCATAATCTCTCGTAACTCTCATGCTTTTAGATCTCTAACTCTCTCGATCTAGACCACCAAGCCATCAAGCATCTACCACCAGATCCTTGCTCCATACTCTTGAGCCTTTTACGATCTTTGCAATTGCAACAACAACCATTCAGTGCTTTCCTTCAGAGCTCCATCACTTGTTCCAAGCAGTTGAGCCATTAAGTTTTCCACAATCTCCCCAATCACAATAACAACAACGCAATGCTTCATGCCTTAGAGTTCTCCAAGATTCTCCAAAGCTTCATAATTCATTTCAAGTCGTTGAGCCAGTGAGTTTTCCACAACACCTTGATCCAAGCCTCAGCTCCTAGGCAACGAGCACTCATACCATGTGCACTATTTAAGTCCCTACTGTCTTGATGTATATACCAAACCACAATTAATACCTAATTTCAAGTCCATTGTCATCTCATCAAAACAATGTGGTCGAACCCAAACACTGAAAGTCTAGGATCACATACACAAATTTATAGAATTGTTATCTAGGGAAGACATTAACACAACTACAACCCTCAGAATGTTGAAATGGAGATGGCAATCATAATCAAAGAAAAATAAAATCTATTTTACTTTTATGGTAACTTTTTTCTCTATATTGACATTACTTGCAATTTTTTTTCCTTATTTTATGTTGTATTACAGAGAAAGGAAGGAACAATTCTGTGGTATTGCAAGTGGATGTAGCATGAGCTGCTGCCCCATTAATCCATAGAGAGAGTTGTTTAAGTTAGCTATATAATGAAGCCAAGAGATGCAATCAACCATGATAGTTGACTAATAATATTTGGTTTAACATCGCGGCTTCACCTACTGAGGAGCCATTTTTCATTGATTGTTGACTATTCTCCCCTCCATCTTTCTTTGATTGTTGTCGTTCATCCTCTTGAACCTAAATCAAATGGTCTTTTTATGGGAATATGAGGAGCCATTTTCCCTTATAAGTAGCTATAAAATCATAATATTTTTAGGCATAGTAACTGTTTTATGACAAACAAACTAGAAAAGACCGACAAGCTTGTGTTTTTGTTTGCAGCTATTGCTAAAGGGATGCTGCGCAACAATTATGGATTCTTAATGCTATAAAGAGTCTGATCATCAGCCAAAATCTGGATGCATTTATCTGTTAAAACAAGATTATCCTTATGATGAAAACCATCATGCATAAATCCTAGATTTAATCATTAGGAATTGATAGACAAATAAGTCCAATGTTGAATTAAGGATCATTGAGCATAGTCATGAAACTAACCCAGCAGGAAACTTGCTGTCATAGTGTGCTTCAGCCCTAATCCACCATAAAAGAACCTTCTTTCCACAGTTGCCAAGCGGCTGCACAGACGATGCATCCTTCAACAAATCGAAGGGGCTCACCATATCCGTCCCGCCACCTTCCATGTCGTCAAGGTCCCGAACCCAATCCGGCTTCCCATCCCCCTCCTTCCATAACAATCTCGAGTTGATCACAAACCCGGCCCACTCCAGCCTCTCCGGCACCTCGGCTACCTCATCGTCGACAAAGGTGTGCCACCCGATCAGTTGGCCGGAGGAGTTGCACACCGGGCCTTCTACCAGCGACGGTGAGTCCTGATTCTCGGTGGCCGGTAAATGTGAAAGGATTTCCACAGACATCGCACCCATCCACTCCACTTTTTGGATTTCTTCGAAAAGCTCCGTGCTGTGGACATTGCTCTCGTCAGCGAACACCACGAGCCCTTCCAACCGCCGCTCTCTGATCACTCTGCTTCCGAGGACACAGGTCAGCAATGGAGACGAAAAAGATCAAATCTTTGATCGGAGCAAGGAAGAAATCCCAGACCTGAGGGCGTGGAGACGCATCCGGGCCTCGAAGCGGTGCCGGTCACCCCGAATCACGGGCATCTTCTCATGGAAGGGGAGGTGGATCACGCGAAGGCGCGAGGGGGCCAGTAGGGCGGCGGTCTCGTGTGACACTCCACCGGCCTCGACAACGATCCACGTGAGGGGAAACCTCACGAGCATGAGCGAGTGGGTGAGGGCGGTGAGGTGGAGCGCCTGGAAGGTGCGGGCGTAGGTCGGAGTAACGACGAGGACGGGGCGGGGGTCCTTGACGCCGCACTGTACGCGCTGCTCTTCCTGCACTCTGGAGAGGATCTCATTGGCCCGGGCGACCTCGGCGGGGTCCGGGTGCGGCCAGGGCCGCACGCGGATGCCGTGCCTGCCGGCGACAACGCGACTTGTTGCGGCGACCGCGGGAGGGGGAGGGAAGACAACAGTGGGGACGAAGAGTTGAGGCAGAGTTGAAGATGAAGGAGGGGCGGGGGAGAGGAAGACGACGAGGCGGGAGACGCGGAAGCCTGCGGCGGCGCAGAGGAGGCAGCAGAAGAGGTGGAGGACGGGGGAGAAGAGGATGGCGGGGTGCTTGAAAGCCTCAGCAGCAGCGGCGGCGCCCTCGTCGGCGGTGGATGGGCGGAAGGCGGCGGCGGCGGGGCTGTAGGTGCGGCGGTTGGGGAGCTGCACCTCCGGCAGCTGCTTCATCCTCCGATCTCTCCAACTATCAATTTAGTCTGATCCCACATTACCTCCGCCCATCGCCGGAGTATCTGCCCGTCAAAGGCGATACCTTTAAGTGGGAGGCAAACGAGCCGTGACCGACGGGGCAAAGCGAGTAGAAAAATTTGGAATTGGACAGTGAGAGCTGCCACTGCTTGCTTCGCTTTATTTAAAAAATAAGTTTTAATATTTTAATAATGTTAAAATAGTTAATTATTTTTTTAAAACAAATTTACTCAAAAATATTCCTCTCTAATATTAAAGTGGATCATAAACATAAACATTAAGATAAAAATATAAAAACTGACGGCATTTTTTTTGAAAATATTATAAAAATTTGTTTGATTATTTTATTAGATTGGTTGGAATAAAAAGAAAAATTAGTAAAAAATATATGTTTTTTCATTAAAAATATTAGATGAATAATTCGTACAAGGAAGAATTATTCACAATCATGGATTATATTAAAAAAAAATCACGTGCCAATGGCCTTTATTAATATATTTGTCGTGAATAATTAGGATGAGAACTAACCATGTTCTTTATGGTCGGCAAAAATTAATTAAACTTTTTTTTTTTCATTATTACTAGTGTTGGGTGTTAAAATAATATTTAATCTTAATTTTCATCTCAAAATATCATTATAATAATTTTAGCTAAAATTATTTAAATTTAATCAAAATTATGTTTACCTTAATTAAAATTAGTTAACAATTTTGACTAAAATTATTATAATGTGAGATTATTTTAATTTAAATGTGGTACAATTAATTTTCTTTATCAACAAAGATAGCGTACCTTTGAAATGAGTGAGGAAAAAGCAAACTTTTGAATTATCTTTGAAATTTTTAATTATCGGAAAAAAATTGATCAACTATGTCAATCCATCCATGAGGCGTGAAAATTTTAATTATGATGCTTAATGGTGTGACTTGGCACGCAATAATACTCATTAAGAAAAAGTTGTTGGTAATTAGTAATCATCATAAACAACTTTAATAATTCTCCATCATTGTTTAATGCATGATTGATTATTTTTCAACCTAGCCCTAATAATTAAAAGCCAACCTAATCTAAGCAAACTAATTATGGATTAAAAAGTCATGCTAACAACACTTTATTAAGTTTAAAAATTATTTTAATCACCGTTACTAATTATTTTAATATTATTATTTACATTTTAGATAATTGTCAACGAAGATAATTGCTTATATTTAGAGATCCGTTTAAGTAAACAGGGTCAGATTGGTAATTCACGCAAAAGCGATGAACGGTGCCGCGCTCTCTTTCACCGCCGGCGCCGCGTCATTGGCCGCCGTCCTCGACTGCCATTCAACCGCGCTCTCCCTCCGCCAGAGCCAGGGCCGCGCCGTTCGCTTCGGCCTCACATCCAATCCCTGCCTCTCAGCCCATTGTCGCGCCGGAGCCGTGGCCTCTGCCGCCGCCGGCACCACCCTCCTGAACGCTATCCCCCACCGCGCTCGCTCCCTCCTGGAATACAACCACCTCATCCGCGACTACGCCTCCTCTGCCCTCGCCGACCTCGCCCTCGACCTCTTCTTTGAGATGCTGGACGCGGGATTCTTCCCCAACGAGTTCACCTTCCCCTTCGTCCTCAAGTCCTGCGCCCTCCTCGGCCTCTTCGATCTCGTCCAGCAGATCCACGCAGATCTAGTCAAAACTGGTCTTTTAGCCTCCAACGTCTTCTGCGCCGGCGCCCTCTTGGATGTCTACGTCAAGAATTCTTCTTTTGGCGATGCGTGTCAGTTGTTCGATAGAATGCCGCACAGAAATGAAGTCACTTGGAATGCCATGTTGACTGCTTGCGCCCAAAATGGATTCTTGGACAGGTGCTTGGAGATGTTGGACGCCATGGTAGAGTCTAGAGTGGAAGTTGGGATCGTCAGCTGGAATTCTATTGTTGCTGGTTGTGTTCGACATGGCGATCTCGAATTTGCCTTGGAGTCTCTCAGCATTATGCTTTATTTAGGCTCATTCAAGCCCAATGTAGCCACCTTCAATACCTTCTCCCATTAATCCCCAGAATCCCATCTCTAGACAGACTCAAGGAGTTACATGTACTTTTTTACAGGAATATCGTTGACAGGATTGATAACGATCCAATCAGTGCCGATCGGGTGTGGTCAGCTATCACAGCTGGATATGCATTCCACGGGTGCATGGAATATGCTACTTGCTTATTTGAGAAAGTCAGGTTGAAAACTTGCTATCTATGGAATTCAATGATCTCAGGGTTTCTAGCCTATGGGCAAATCGACAAAGCATTCCATGTTTTCCGGGAGATGGCCTTACAATGTGGCTTTGAAGCACAAACACTTTCTGAAGTTTCATTGACCTTAATCCTTCCAGAATGTGGTCGACCATGGAAATCTGGATTGGAGATCCATGCCCATGCTTTTAGAAGTGGGATTGAATCGAGCACAGTGGTGAGCAATGCTCTGATAGCCATGTATGCTAAGCGAGGAGACACCTTTGCGGCTGAGAAGATTTTTCGAATGATAAAAGCAAAGGATGTCGTCTCTTGGAATACAATGGTTGCGATGTATGTGATGGTCCATGATGTAGATCGTGCATTCGAGCTATTCCAACAGATGGTCACAGAGGGCGTCCAGCCTGATGAGTACTCATTCAGTTCTGCCCTTAATGCCTGTGCATATTCCTCATGTCTCAGACAGGGGATGGCACTACATGGACGTATGGTTAAGAGTGGGTTCTGCAGCTCATGTCCGATTGTTCAGAATTCTCTCATGGATGCTTATGGGAAATGTGGGTGTGTAGAAGATGCTCAAAGTGTCTTTGAGGAGGTGCACCACAAAGATGTCATCTCATGGAATACGATAATATCATGTTATGGTTTCAGTGCGCATCCTCAAGAAGCCATCTTACTTTTCGATAGGATGAAAGACGAAGGTTGGAAGCCCAATCGTGTGACCTACATTGCACTTTTGTCAGCTTGTAATCACGCGGGACTGATCGATGAGGGCTTGCATTACTTTGAAACAATGGTCAGCGAGCATGGGATTATACCTGATGTGGATCACTATACTTGTATTGTAGATAGCTTAGGAAAAGCAGGTCTGCTTAAGAAAGCCTACCAGGTCATAAAGGACATGCCAGTCGAGCCAGATGACTACATCTGGGGTGCATTACTTAGCAGCTGTAGGATTCATGGGGATGTTGAACTAGCTGAAGTCGCAGCTAAGCATCTGATCGAACTAGACCCTCAGCACTCTGGTTACTGGGTGTTGCTATCTAACGTATATGCCGATGCATCTAGGTGGGGTGATGTCTCGGAGGTTCGAGCAGCCATGAAGGGTGCCGGCGTTAACAAGTGCCCAGGCTTCAGTTGGGTTGAGGTAGGTGGCAGGGAAGTACACAGGTTTCTGACTGCTGATAAGCTCCATGAACAATGTGATGATATATATTTAGCTCTTGATGGTCTAACAAAGCAACTGAAAGATGAAGGATATGCCCCACTTGTGAATCGTAAAGGCCCTTTATCCTGAATGAAGAATAAGCATAAAGTGACCAAGGAAGTGAAGTAAACTCAATGAGTGACCTAATATACATGGTGTTTACTTGAGAAGAAGGGTCAGATAGAGTGAAGGGAGGAGGGAAATTGCCATTTTCCTTGACCACTTCAATAGAATCAGTAGAAGAACAAGAAGCAAGGGAAAAATAAAAGTAGCAATAGGAGCTTCTTTTCTCACTTTTGGTTCCTTCTAAAAGTGGATTGAAGAGGAAAGAAAAAAGAGAAATGGAAACACTGGTTTAACCTTGCATTTCTTGGGAATGATCAAATCAAAAGATTTATGTTGTCGTGTTATCTGATTTTCTCTTTTACATTATTTTCATGTAAATAAAAGAAAGAAAATCTCTTTTCTTCCCTTCCCCAATATTCTCTTTTCCTCTCAAACTTCAGTTTACTCTTGGATAGGATTCAAAGCGAGGAAAGGAACTTCAAATTGCTTCTTTTCTACCCAGGCAGACAAGGGAATCTAATTGGTTTTCCTTTCCTTCTACTTTGATTCTCTTTCCATCAAGTAGATACACTCTTGGTGTACACAACTTTAACCTTGTACAGTAACAAGTTGGTTGCTCTTCTTCATAACATCCTGGAATCCTAGGTCATGATGGAGCAATCTTGACAATGCATCCATCAATTTGCTAGAGGTAATTAGCAAAACTTTACAGGCTTTAAAACATCAAGTGGAGTACCCAACTAATGGAAGTATTTCATGATCAGCTTTGCGGAATAGTTCGCACCCTGAAACAAGCTACTGAGTATTGGAACTTTTCTGCATTTCTGTCAGAAAGTAATGTAAAAAGCCTTCAACAGAAGGTAGCACACCTCAAAGGCATCACAGAGTCATGAGAACTTGGTACTTGAATCAAGGTTACTTCACATGATTTAATTTGTAAGTGGTAAGGATTCTATGAATACAAAAAATATTTTGTTTTAAAGACAGGAAAATGAACAGCAGACTGTCAGTGGTGTATCATACTTCAGCTTTGTTTGCAAAGGGTAGGAAAATTTTACCTCCCATGTATTTATCATTCACAAGTTGAAGTTTCTAGAAAGTAAATATTGGAGTTCCTTTATGAGAACATGCATATACATATGTATATTGTTTAGCATAAAAATGATGTATTTAACTACCATATAGTGACTGTAGGCACTAATGCATGTACATTGCAATAACTACTAGTAACGTTACTTTGAAACTACTTGCAATATTATTCGACTTTCTTGGCGGTTGGAACTATTTGCTTTAGTATTACCTCACAAATTCAGCTATGGAGATCATAGGAGTTAAATTTGAAGCACGACGATTGGAATCAGTCTGCAGAAATAGTTTTCTTATTATGTCGACAAGTTATTGTTTGATAAAGATGAAAGAGTCTCATTAGATTAGAAGGAAAGTGCTTCAAAATTTTATGTCCTTTCCTCTTATCTCTCGAGTTGCTGGGAGTAAGCACAATCTTAAGATAGCAGGAAATGCATTGAATAATAGTTGAAGGAGCTACAAGAGGAGCATGCAAAAGAAATTTAGATCTGTGATTCACTGAAAGTAAAAGAACCCTAAACATAACACAGAATGCATTTAATCATACTGCAGTGAACTACAGTAGGGGATATGCATAAATTTAGATGCCCAGGGACCGCAAAGACAACCTCAAGATGGATGACAGAAGCATGAATATTGAGTTTACCTACTGTAACATCTCAAATATTTTATCTATACTTTACCATTGGCTCCATTATAGATTGATAATTAGCCGTTGTCTGGTTCTGGTACCATTTCAGTTTTTAGGACCTGACATTGTTGGAGATTATATAGACCATTTTCTGAACCTGCATCAGTGTTTCTCCCATTCTTAGTCAAACACATCTTGAATAATCACTGGAGTCTCAGTTTTCATGCCTTCACTGACCCAAAAGACAGATTCAGAAAACATTGTTGAAAAGATACCTCCACCGTGCCTTTTCCTCTCCAGTGACCAGTTATTTCAATGCATTTCATTATTGATTCAGAAATTCTGGAGCTTACATAAGCTATGCTGATTCAAACATTCAATGAAATCCAGAAGTTGTTCTTTAAGCGTTATCTATTTTTTCAAACGGTAAATCTCTTTGGCCAGAATCTGGCCAACCAGAATCTGGCCAACCAGAATTGAATTGTAAAGTATGCATGTAATTAATATATATTTATGATATTACTAAAATACCCTTGATGATAACTTACTAAGTGCATTCTGGCTGGCCAGATTCTGGCCAAATAGCACTGTCCTTTTTCAAAACCTACTAATATAATATAATGAGTTTTTCCCAGCAATATTATCTTCCTTCAAAACCCCTCCAAGAGCTAAATCAGCTTGTGCTTTGAAATTTGATAATTTAGACAAGTATCTAGCAGAACATGCAAGGCTTTCCTGTGTCCAAAAATGTTAATTTTGATGACAAATCCGATCATAAGCTGACCTCACTAGTTCATCTGTAATGACAAGCATCTCAAGTTTTCTGGCCGAATCAACTTATGTCCGTTCTATTCCTGAACAGAGTGCTCGCTTTGGTAAATAGTAGTAATACCAGAGCCACGCAGTGTTTAGAGAAAAGGACAAATCAAATCGCAACACAGTAATAAATTCAATCTTCCAAGGCATGTTAGTGAAAGCTCAAAGTGAATTGAAGTTTCAGATCTGTGTTGTTCAGCTGCAGTCAAATAGCAAGATAGTCAGTCAACAAGCAATGCAGGTAAAACAGTAAACTTCTGGTGCAGTTTTTCTCTGTGACAACCACTGCATTACATGCATCCATCATGTGGCTCTTGGTCTGTTTTCCCATGTCTGAGAAAAGGGTATAAGTCATCTAATACCTCTGTGTGATATATACACTACTAAGTCAATCCTTACTGCACGAACTTGAAGCCTTACTTTCTTCTCTCTGTTCATCAACTCTTGTCTTTGCATTGAAGAGTGCAGGGCCAAGTGACAGTGAAGAGTACAGTTCACTCCAAGCAGATATGTCAGTTTTCTCCCAGTTATGGCAATGTCATATGTTGGTCATGCAATTAATTATCAACAGCTGACATGCTATTCAATTTTCTGTGTAGGTTTTACAGCCCATTTATTACTTGCATTTGCAGTTGTTTCCCATGCTGCTCCCAGTGATGATTCAAAGCTGCAAACGCGCGGCTGTTAGGTTACTCATTGTATCTGGGGATATACATCGACATGTACAAAGAACAATACTCTCGAGCCACTTCATAATCAGCTAGGAGAATTCTACAAAGAGTTCCTCCTCTATAGGATCTATTTGTCTGTTCCAAGGAAATAGTAGAAATCCAGTGGGTTGAGTAGGTTAAGTGACAAGTTGGTCCAAGTGGAAGCATGTTGCTGATTCCTAAACTGAGATCATGCACAGAGGACCACAAACTGGCACCAGATCACTAGCTGGACACTTTTGATCAATATTATAAAAAGCTTCTTCAGATGTTTCTTGGCCATTCGACTTCCACTTGTTCAAGAATGGACAGGTTCCTACTCGGACGCCCTCCTCTTGCATACCATCAGTGCCATCTCCACGTATAGCTTTTAAGCCAATCTCACGTTCATTACATATAAAATCATTTACTTATTTTCCAAATTTCAGTGAGTCACTGATCACATCTGCACGTCAGACAGGGGTCTTTACTGTGTCTGTGTTTTCGACAGTAAATAACATGAGTAAGCGTGGTGATACTGATGCAGATGCACAGCGAGGGTTTCTCTCTTTTCCCTTGTTCTACAGTTCAACCTGCAGTATAAAAATGGCATTGAGTGGATGCATTGGATTGGATCAAGTAGGAACGTGTGATAAGTAGAGGTCCAAGTGGAGGAGACCACCATGGCTGCCTCCTCAAAGGAAAACTCCTTTTCCATTTTAACTTTTAACTTGCACTTTGGTGAAAGATGAATCCTGTTTTTGATGTATGCATAGTGTGTGTTCCTTTCTCCTTGCTACTGAGCTTTGAGTGGCACAAGTTTGGTAAAGCTGCTGCTGCTGCTACTATTTTAAATCGATTGTTTTGAGAAGAAAGATTGGAGTTTGAGGGTGGAAATAAAGGAGGGATTTTTTAGGTGGATGAAAGGGTCTTGGGATCTTAATAGTGTTGCCTCGTTGGAGGAGGATGACGATGGCGACCTGGTGGAGGCGTCGTCTGCCGGCGGAGAGGAGGATAAGAGCAATCCGGCCAGGAAGGTCTCCGCCGACGCCGAGATCAATGAGTCCAACGCCGGAGGATCTGTCGGGGACGAGGGCGAGGCGTGTTGCTGCGCCGGTAAGATCTTCGGGTTTTCCATCTCCCACTGCGGCGAGGAGAGCGAACCGCCGTCGGTCGTCACTCGGCAGTTCTTTCCTTCGGTCGGCGGCGATGGGGGCTGCGGCGGCCGTACTCTGCCTACGCCGCCGGCCCCTGGCGCTCAATGGGCCGGAACTCTGAGGTTTTGCCACTCGACGGAGCGGGTGGTGGTCGGAAAGCCGACGGAAGTGCCGCAGCCAGTGAAGAAGAGCCGCCGCGGGCCGCGGTCGAGGAGCTCCCAGTACCGCGGCGTCACCTTCTACCGGCGGACCGGCCGGTGGGAATCCCACATATGGTTAGCTTTCTTTCTCCCAAACCATAAAAATTGTATCTTTTTCCTGGTCTTTTGAGCTTCTTCATTCATCTCTGTTTCTCCATTTTACTCTGCAGGGACTGTGGAAAACAAATCTATTTGGGTAAGTAATGGAAGTTCAAATAAAAAAATTACTGAATTCTGATAATCTAAAGCAACAGCTTTTTGGATCTTCATCTACAGGCGGTTTCGACACTGCTCATGCTGCTGCAAGGTAAGACTATCTCCTCCCCCGAACTATAACTCCAGTTTCCATTCCTGCATTTGATACAATAATTTCATCGCAGGGCATACGACCGAGCAGCAATCAAGTTCCGTGGCGTCGATGCAGATATAAACTTCGACTTGGAAGATTACGAGGAAGATCTGAAACAGGTGCGCGGTTGAAAATCTCCTCCACCCTTCGCTCTAACTTTCCTCAGTTCATCAAATGCCTGAATGACTTGGCTGCAGATGGGCAATCTCACCAAGGAGGAGTTTGTTCATCTTCTTCGACGACAAAGCACGGCTTTCCCGAGAGGCAACTCCAAGTACATTGGCGTTACCCTGCACAAATGTGGGAGATGGGAAGCTCGAATTGGACAATACATGGCGAAGAAGTAAGTAATAGTATTTCCTCCAATGTGCCTTATTTCATGTCGCCTTGTTTCTCTATTGTAATCTAGCAATGATTTGGCTATCCATTTGTTAGCAGGTATGTTTACCTTGGCCTCTTTGACACTGAAATTGAAGCTGCTAGGTAAGTGAAGGTTCTGCATTTTACTTCCTCCATAAACATCAAGCCCTAAAGCCACTGGTTCATTTTTTGTTGTTTTAGAGCTTACGACAAGGCCGCGATCAAGTGCAGTGGCAAGGACGCGGTGACGAACTTCGATCCAAGCTTCTACTCGAACGAGCTCAATCCCCAGAGTGAGTTTCCAATAACGATGTCGTTCCCTCTCGTTATTGATTTGCTCAGGGTTCTAAAGTTTGCATGCATCCCAAACTTGTTAGCTGCTTCTGTTCAGCACAGTCTCAGCTTGAGCTTGGGGAGCTCGAGATCCAAAAGGGATGAAGACGCAAACGGGATGGACCAAGGAGTTTCACTCGGCTTCGAGCCTGAATGGAGTCGCAACACCAGATTAAAGGTTCATCACCTGTCATTCAAACTGCACCTGTTGCTTCTGCTAAAATAGTCTCTAATTTCCATGCCCGTGGACTGCATAGTTTCCTGAGAGCGAAAGCAGAAACCTCCATTCTCCAATGCTCATCGGTGCTGATGAAATGTGCAAGTACTCGCAGCTTATGATCATTCCTCCGCAATTCGCTGCCCCTAGATTTCATCAGGTGGGTGTCCTCATTCCTTAGCTCCGACTATAGCTTAGCCTCGTGCATGAATACAGTTTCTGGCACGATGCAGTATGTGAGCAGCACAAATGGAGGTGGTGATCAACGACGCACGAATTTCGGTTGGGGGAACGACAGTGGAACTTGGCCGTCAGCGACTGCACCATCGACTCACTTGTTCTCGGCCGCTAATTCTGCAGCATCATCAGGATTCCCACCACAAATACCGGCATTGCCTTTCACTTGGCAACAGAAGAACGAGTACCAGTCCATTAGGCCAAGCTGAATGAAAGCATAGTTTGTTGCCTCTGCTGTCAAAGGAGCAAACAATTAGGAGAAGACAGTCAACATTGAATGAGTGAATGACATAGTGGCCATGTATCTAATGGCAGAGTGGAGTGAGTTGCTGTAGAGCACAGCAAAGACTAGTCAAACTGTTCTACCTTGTTATTTAAGGAAACTAATCTCCTACTGCATGGGTCAGCTTGTTTGATCTAGCCCTTGCAATCTAAAACTACTTTTGACCAACGGGCGCAGTCATTCCGTCACAGTCAATTCTGTTTTACTGCGTGATATATTCTTACCTGTGTCAATTCTGTCTCGCTGTGTCATGTTTCCTGCTTCAACAATAGCAGTTCTGTATGAAGAAGCCATTCAATGTACTGTGCTCAAACATTTTATCTTAGTGTACTTCCGAAAAGATGTCTTTACTTCATATCTCCTACGATTGATGACTATGAGCCCTAGTTTTGGATAAGCATTACGGGAAACTCTTGAATTTTAATGCAATGAATATAGTCTTTGTCCCGATGTGTACCTGAGAAAACTGATTGATAACTGATTAAAATGAGTGCGAAAAATAACATCTGCAATTAGGAGCTTTCACTTTCATTTCTCTTCAATTCCTATAACTCTCACTTGGACTTCAAACCTAATCTTAACTAGCACTTAACTTAAGGGTGCATTAATGAAGAAGGTGGAAAGGAAGGAGGGAAAAAATAATATTTAAAAGTAAATGTAAAAATAAAAAAAATAAGGGTAGAGGGAAATGAAGATCTCTCTTTTTCTATGACAATAAATGAAATCCTCAACTTGACCGTGCAGTTCTATACTTTTTAGAAGACAATAAATCACGGAAAATTACCATGACTTGGGGTAAAGATTCTTCTTTTTGTTAGAGCAAAAGTGAAACTGTTCACTTCAAACGATCTAAATAAATACTTTACTATAATATAACGGCCCTCTACATCAAAAAAAAAAAAAATCTCTCTTCTTGTCCAGCTGGGAAGAAGAGAGAGGCGTCGGGGAAATAGAAAGGGGGAAATGCCAAAAGAGTAGCAAGTGATAGTACCTCCGCTCTGGTCCTTTCTTTGTCCTCCTTCTGTATCGCCTTACAACATGGCGTCCCTCAGAATGGTAAACTATGGCCAAGCACAGCATGGCCAGAGATGAGCATCTCTGCACACAACACAGACAATGTGAAGATTAAGACATCAGTGCACCAATATGCATTAACTAATCATATTCACAGACAATTAATGTAACTTCAAGCTTAAGAGTAAAAGCATTACTGAATACGCAGCAATTTTGGTAAATTGAATACAAATTATAATAAAGTGACAATAAAATGCAACATAGAAGTTGCTGTTTTTGGTTATTGTCAAGGATGAATAAAAATGGAGGCATATTCCATACAGAGAAAAAAGTAACAATGAACATCTCCAATTAGCATAATGATAGTTGGATTCTTTCCTCCACCCACCCTACACAACAGTTTCTTGCATAAAAAACCTCAATCATTCACTCATCAACTGAGGTCCCATTTGCCAGTGTTGTTTCCTCTCTCCTTGCATCTTATCATCAATTGGATGGCTTAAAAGATGAATGGGACTTGCAACCAAAATAAGAGTGGCCTATGTTGAACACATCAACCATCGCCAGTCCAATCAAATAATTGCAGATAGCTGCGGCACTGGAGGCACCGACCTGACTTTATTTGAGCAAATAAGCAAGTACTAGAAGGGAGAAAAATTTTAGGAAAAACATAAAATTGCAGGAAGCTAAATGAAACCAGCATCTTTTTTATTAAAAGGAATGAAAAGAAAACACTTTTCTTCCCTCGTTTCACTGCTGCTGACGGCAGTATCAGCAGTTGGACAAGCACCAGGGAGCAAGCAACAAGTAGCTTTTCTAGGAACAGGAAGGCTGCTCCTAACTTCTCAGCATCCACCCAAACCTTGTGTCCATTTTCATCACTTTCTTCTTGTCTGACTCCACTCTTTCTTTCTCTGCCTCTTCCATCTCAATCTCCCTTTCTTTCTATGTCTGAGTGCGTGCAGGGAAAGAGAAGACAAGAGGGCCATAGCATGTGATTGCATACCAGCTGCTGTATGAGCACTCATTGCTGCTTTTTGCTGTGTCATCTGAGTGGACCACGAGGTGGCAACAAACGAGGAAGAAGGAAAAAAATGAGACCTTAAAAGTTTGATGGGCACTGTGCTGAATAAGTGGACTGGAAAGAGGAGACATACCAGTTTCCCCTACAGGCCTCACCATTATCAGTGCTTTGGAAACCACAGTTGAACCAGTCAGCTTTTGACTAGAGTCAAGATTTTTTCAAGTTACTGAATCTAATTTCAGTCCAAGAAAAAGGCTTCCGTTCGATTTTAAAGAACGCAAACCATTATTTGAGACATGTTGCAATATAAATTTACAATAAGGAATTCGTTTTACAAGAAGCAATCAGTATAAATCACGAATAAAGATCTTATTAAATCATCAACAAACATATAAAAAACTCATTTAACTTATCAAAAATTTGGGGAGAAACTCATTTAACTTATTAATTCATCAACAAATATATAAGGAAGGCAGACCATTTTTTTTCCTTTTCTTTTTGTTATCTTCAGTTTATGCACCACCAAATTACCTTTTGGTTTGCAAACTAACAGGCTGAACCAGCTGATTTAATCCTGTCCTGAAAAAGAGGAATCTGTCTATTGAAAATTATTTATGGACTTTTAGGTGTTTACAACTTTATCATTATTCTTTCCAGAATAAATGGCTGGGAATCCGTGTAAATTATTTTCGATTTTATTTTTTGTGTGAGCTATGTAGATTCTGGTAAAGAAAGCATGTTGAATTCTTGGGCTAGTAGAGCCTAAAAACTAACGGCAAGTCTTGCACAATTAACTGGCTGGAGTCTGGAGAGCTGATTATAACAGTAAAGATGACAAATGTAAATGATCCCTTCAGAGGAGACCCTGAAATTATTAAGTTGAAAGGTTTCATTTTTTGACTTGTATATTATTAGAATATTATAAGCTTGAAAATGGGTCAAACTATATAAATGCAATGGATATTAGACCTATATAAGTTTATCCAAATTCAAATAGAATGCCAGTTCACACTGCTCTAATAATGTATTGTACAAGTACATTGCTCTTTATAAATCTAAATCTTCCTCTATCCTCTATCCGATGAATGCACTTACAGGTCTGCCTCCAATACACAGTTTTCAAATGTTAGTTAATATTACCTTACATATTTGGTGCATATTCAATACGTACCTTCTTTTGAAGCAACATTAGTTAATATTACCAACATATAACACCTTCTGCCAAGAAAACATGTGAGTTTCTATCTGGTATATGATATAAGTTTACATCTATTATATAATATACCAAATTAATTAACCTAAACAATCAAAAAGTAAAGCACATAAAACCCCCTTGAATGTTAAACTGATATATCAAATCAACATTAACTTGGACATCACTTAATTTTAGAACCATAGATTGGTTTAGCATGCATACGCCTTACGCATCAACCAACAAGTGTCGCAGGTGTAAAAAGTCTATGACACCCAACTTAAGTGAAGGCTTTCCAAAACAATAAACATTTAATTATTTGGATGAAATTTATGCAGATGGAGATTCATGTGCATTGTTAGCATGCATCACCAATTCTAAATACTAATACAAAAGGAAACAAAATTAACATTCTTATGTGTGCACAAAGATCCAAAAACACACACACAAAGATCGCATGCATAGAAAGACTAGTAAAAATTCATTTTAATTGCATATCAGCTTACCTCCAGAATGCCATAGATAAAGTTCACACATGATCTGGAGCTACGTAAGAAGTCCAAAGTTCATAACAATGAGCACGTACAGCTCCAGACTTTGGCAGTAACATGTTTAAGACCAGAAAACAAATATAAATTTTTAGATAAACCATGAGAAATGAGAGGAATGTTCAAAAGCATAGATGCTACAAGTGAATTTTCTGGTATAAAACTGAAAACATAATTAATGCTTTTCATACCAAAAAATAAAGGAGGAATGAGAAAAGAAGATTCAACCTGAAATAGCATGCAGTCATTCAATTGCTCAACCATGCAATAAAGACGCAACAATTATCTGTTTAGATTCACTGATAAAATTCCAATTCATTGAGAAAATAATGAAATTGTTCCAATTAACAATTTAGTTCATACTAGAAGATAATTGCATTCTCTTTGATGATTTCTCACACGAATTAGTGTTTAGGCCCCCCCCACAAAAAAGGAATTGCTCAAGTAGTATTCTGTATACTATTGCCAGAAACAACAAAAATAAGATGAGCAACAATAAGTCTGCATCGAGGAGTATAAATTTCTCATCCACATAATGGATTTACACAAATTGGCAGCAAAAGTAAAACAAAGGTTCAACGACATTCAAAGGGAAGCAACACAGACAAGCCAAAAGAGGCTTCATGCATAAGCATCTTCCCAGTCGTCCACCTCTTTTATCTCTGTCTCGTCAACAGCAACACCCTGACTCACAGAGATCACATCACCACCTGCATCAGGTTTCACAGTAGGGCTACCTTCACCACTGGAATCAAAAGGATGATCTGATGATTCAGCAGGCAATGAATTCATAGTTGCATCAGAATCAAGAACATTCCATGGATTTGTTGATGCCAAGATTGGTGCAGCCTCTATTGGCCTCCAAGCAGTTGCTGCAGCACTAACCCCAGAAGAAGACCAATCCCCTCCCCAAGAATCTGATTCAGGGGCAACAACCTTATTCCATGGATTGCTAGCCTTTGAGGAAACTCCATCCTCTTTAGGCCTTGTTCCCCATGCATTACTCACAGCAGAACTTGAAACTATCACTGCTCCCTGGTATACTGATCCATGATCTAACCTCCTCAAAGCTGTGGCAGCCCTTGCCGGGTCACTAAAAATTGCTAAAGCGTTCTTGTCATTTAACCATACCAGTTCACATTCCCCACCAAATCTTAGCACCAAGGCACTGATATCTGCATCACGAGGCATGTCTAGCATTGAAACAACATGTCGAGGATCCATATCAATTATAGGATCGAATGGTGGAGGAAGTGGAGCAGCTAGCGGTACTCCTGGCTTCGAGCCCAATATACGAGCTGGAGGTCTTGACTTGGGGGTAGCATGAACCACTAGGAATCGCTTTGGCTCCCAACCTGCAGCTTGGACTGTTAGTTTCCATCTTTCTGCTAAGTGCCGAACAGCATCCCTCTTTTCTTTCAACATAGAACAAAAGACATGTACTTTGATGCCACCTCCTTTTGTCTTTCCCAGCACCAAGAACTTAAACCTATCCTCCACAGACAAAACCCATTTAGGTTCCCTCCTAAAGAGATCAGCAAGAAGATCAGATGATGCTAAGTTTTCACCAAAATGCAAAGCATCCAAATTGGGAGGGGTTATGTCGAATGCATCTGCAAGGACACGTTTCCTCTCCAGCTTAGCACACTCTTCATCACAAGAGAGCTTCCTCTGCCCGAGAGGGACCTTCTTTTCATTGGCTTCCACGGGAAGCAATGATGTTGGAAGCCTCTGAAGAATGGATGCTTCTAATACAGTATCAACATGGAATTCATTGGTGGTTCCTCCAGCACTGCAAGGAACACTTGCAGTAATTCGACCACAAGAACAAGTTATCATGACAAGCACTCCGCACCTAAGATCAGGACAGGTCTCCGAGGGATGACATAGTGCACTACAAGTGTGCTTGCAATCCCTTCTTGGTGCACCGCAGACCTGTCCACATGAAGACTTCACACTCACCTCAGATGCAGATGTTGAAGAAGAAGAAGAAGAAGCATCACATGGAAGAGGATGGCAAGTCCTAGTACAGGCATGTATCCCGCATCGGCGAGTCTTACCACAGAGTTGATTGCACCTGATATCCTTGGATCCACAAGGTATATTCCTTAACAACACATGGTTTCCAATGCATTCCTTCACAACTGGCACAGAACATGGTGGGCAATCTCCAAAATGGCAAGTGTGGGAAGCCGAGTGACCACATGGTTGGGAAACCAAACAAGGGTGGGGGCAGGACGGTCTTGGAGTACCACAAGGAAGTGGCGGTGGAATTGATGTCTTTCCACAGGCACATGTCAAATCTGTGAATATAGTCTCAAGACAAGGTGGGCAGTAACCACTGTGGCAAAGCAGTTGGCAAGAGTGTTGCCCACATCTGAGCTTCTTTCCACAAGGTATGGAGCACAGATGAGGATCCCAATCACTGTCCGAAATCGCTCCAGCAGTTTTAGAGAGAGGACAGCAACGTTCAGTGCACCGGTGCCTGCCACAGTTCTTTTTTTTACCACAGGACTTGTCACAAAGAAAATTTTTGCTTTCTTCAGAGGCCTTGTAGCATTCCACTTTTCTGTTTGAAGAGAGGCATCGACATTTCTGGTCAACCAGCACCAAACAAGGTGGACAATCTCCCTCATGACAGGTCTCCTTGCACCTATGAATTCCGCAAGGAAGGACTCTTTCACAAGTTTCAGAACAAGTTGGAATCGGATCCAGGCAACTCTTCCTTTCATATTCCAGTTTGTTCTTTCCACAGTGGCAACTTGTTATCCTATCCGGTTGCAACTCGCACTCTCCACAAGACCCAGGATGGCATTTCTCTCGGCAGAAATGATTCCCACACGAAAGAATATTACCACAGGCAGAATTGCACGAGAAGACCCCATCTTGAATACCTTCTACGTTTCCCTTCACCGCCATATCACCACAAAGAACAACCTCAGTCTTCTTCTTACAAAAGCAAACAGTAGTAACAAGTACTCGGCAGTGGCTACACGGACCAGTGTGACAAATCAATTCACACCGGTGGCGGCCGCAAGAAAGGAGACGATTGCACTGCTGCCCGCACGAGAAGGGACTCTTTTGATCAGAGCATCGTCGGACAATCATCGTCTTGCCACATGGGCAAGGCCGGTCTGGAGCAAAGGCCTTGCACGGTGGGCACGGCCCAGGGTGGCACTGGAGGACGCAGACATGGGGACAAAGGTAACCACCATCATCATCCGACGCCAACTTATTGGGCGCAGTCCGATCAAGTGATTTTCCGCATGGTTCTCCACAGGAGTGGGGAGTGAGGTAAAGATCATTCGAAGGATCCCGTCGGCTACCACAGAAGCAAGTATAAGATAGCTCCTTGGCAGATATGGATTGCACCGATTGGCACCCAGGACACCGCCATCCCGCGCAGCCGCCGTCCCCACCGCCGGCGGACGGGACATCAGAAGACGTAGGCGAACGAGCCCACTTGCGGATGCAGTGAAGGTGGAAGATTGAGTAGCAGCTGGAGCACGACCAGATCGCGGCCGATCGCCGCACCATGTCATAGCAAATCATGCACTCCACCGTCCCATTCGCCAGCTTGTCTTGAATCTCCTGCACCAACTGCGGCATCGAGAGGTCCGGCCCGTATTCCGACGTCGGCTTCGCCGCCGCAGAAGCCTGTGGAGACGGCCGAGGCTGGCGGTGCCAATGTCGGTAGGCGGGTTCGGGTTCGAAGACTGCAGGTGGCGGCGGAGTAGGAAGGATAGAAGCGGAGGCGGATCCGCGGGGAACCCATTCCTGGCGATCACCGGACGCATAGGGAGGTCGGTGATGTGGGCGAGGCCTCCGGTCGTTGCGATGCTGCTGCTGCTGCTGCTGGCTTCTCTCGGCGGTGGTCGGCCTCATACTGGACGAGACAACTCCTTCGATTTGGGATCCGGTAGCCGTGAGATTGGGGAAGGCGGAAAGGCAAACCCTAGGAGACGATAGAGAAGAGGGCGAATCCTCTCTTGCGATGGAAAGGAGAAATTGACGACGCCTTTTATTACCAGAAAGCCACGGCGTTAAATGCTTTCAAATCATTCGGCCTTTTAGTTTATAAAAATAAAAAAATAATATATATATATAGAGATATTACTTGGAGGGCACGAAAACATTTCAATGGATAAAAAAAAGAAAGAATAATATGAAAAAAAACCAACCGCATATGAATAAATTTCACAAACCTCATTTCTTAAATGGGCCCTTGAGCGGCCCAAACCCAACCCAACCTTTCTATTGACTCAACAGATGTCAAAATTATTCAATTTATTTCTCGGATTACATTTTTATTATATATAAATTCAAAGCATAAATCAGTGCTATTCGGATGAAGATTTTCTGGTAAAAATAAAACTACAAGAAGTGATATGAAAAAAATATGCTGCTGAAGTAGACGTATAAATCAGCAATCAAATACAACGCATATTGTTCAGAATAATACACTTTAGTGTTTCTAAAACACATGATTATCTCATATAATTAAGCTTTATCACCATACAAAAAGATATGTAAATTATTATTTTTTAAGAAAAATAAAAATAGCCTGACTTGATATCTCATCATGCAGAGCATCATCTTTCCTTGCATGATGAGGGAGGACCAGGTGCCCACTCCAAAAATTTGTAGGAAATAAATCAATTGGAATTAATGTCTGAACAATTTTCAGCTTTAGAAAGTAGAAAAGGAAACAACTGAATTCAGAAATCTTCATGCTAATTTGGCAAGAGAACTGTGATGTATTCTGGGGAGGAAAACACTGGTCTCGAGAAGTAATTAGACAGCTAAATTGATCCAAGAGAGGATAAAATTAAACTGCTCGACCATCTCTGTGATTTCCCACAGCTTCATTGAACTGCAGCCGGACTCATAAATGTATCTGCAAGCATGCAGTTCAAGAAAGCTGTGGAAGACAACAGAGAGAGCCATGTATTCACACAAGAAGTGAAACACAGAAGAAAATTGAATGGAAATTGAGGGGAGGAGAAAGGCATATATAGAAGAGAGGAGAGGAGAGAAGTGTAAACCTCAACTTTTTCTTTCTTTCTTTTGTTTTTCTCTTCTGGTTATACTGTTGCAGAACGCAGAGTACAAAATTCACATCGGAGATCATTAAAAAACTGGAATGCCTTTTGAGGCCAATCTATGGGATGAATGAGTGAGCATTAATTTCTTGTGTGTGTGTGTTTTTAAATCATATTGGCAGATTGCTGATGAAGATGTATGGGACTAAGTGTGTCCGTAAATTAAGTGACGTGCATGGAAATCCATGAAGAATTTAGTGAAGAGACGAAGTTTTGTCGGGTGGAAATGGCAGACACCCAGCGCAATCCGCGCCCGACCTGACAAAGCCAGGCAGGCACACCCGTCAAGGCCGCTGTCTGCTTTGGGCTCTCAGGTTTGCTTCTTCGCCTCCTTCAGGCATTTCAGCAAACACTTTGAATGTTCTTTTTCTACTACCAAAAATTACACAAAAATGGGAAACTAAATAAACTCATTCGATGAAAATCTTATATCCATAATGTCAGTGTAAATTTTTGATTCAATCAATGAGGTAGCACAATCAACCACACAATAACACAAAAGCCAAAAAAAAAGTCATTAAAAACAAATAGATTAAGCCAAAACGATAATCATCTTAGAAGGCTTCTGTTTTTATCCAATTATTTGAGGGACAAGAATGACTATTGCTAGTCAAATTAGAGCCCTTTATCAAAAGGTGATGAAGATAATTAGACAATTTCCCTTTATTTAATCCTTGTCTCCATGCAAAAGTACATTGCTCACATTTGTTGGCTTCCTAATGGGCATGAACCAGTTAATGGTGGTGAGATCAGCATAAGTTGGTGCCGTCAAGTCATGGATGGTGGCTGGATCAACCAATTAGGCATAAATTACATCACCAACCAACCTCATAATTTAACTTGATTTAACACTTATTTAAATTTAAGGCAATTAGGAACTCAGAGCAAGTTTTTAGAGTCATCCTCTAAACCATTGATCAAACTGATTTGATATCCTACTTATTCATGCAGCAAGCAACAAAAGTACTTCACCATTGTTCAAATAGAATGACTCTGTTGTTAAATTGGTCTGGAGAAAGCACCAAGGCTTCAATCAATTTGGTGGACCCGCCACAAGTTTCAACCAGTGTATTATAGATCCATCATAAGCTCTGAAAACTTTCCCAGTTCAAATATGTAATGGAATTGATAATTGATTGTTGTTACACATGTATGCTACACGGCTATGAAGCATTATTGGCAGACACCAAGAATAATAGCATAGACGATGCACTTATAGTGGTTTCAACAAGATGTTTCCGACACCTGAAATGAAAGAAAAAGCAATCCATAAAGTGTCTCGCAAATAAGACAGACAAAGCTCATGAAAACTATGGAAATAATAATCACTCTACCAATTTATAGCAAAGAATACACAATGCCCATAAAAGTAGAATACTCCAAATAACAATAAAAACAAAAATGGATAGAACTTAACCTGAATTTGTAGGGTAAGTAATATGAAAACTGAATTGACATATCTGCATCAGAGCGACGGGATCTTGAAACTTGTACTAACTAACACATCTTTGCCAAATACATCGTTATTTTCATACTTAAACTAACTGCTTTATGTTTAACCTCTGTGACATGAAGCTCCTCCAAGGGTAAGCATAATTTAATAGATTGGTTTGTTGTTAGTGAAAAGGATTAGCTCGTGGTTAAGGAAACTTTTCAAGGTACCTGCTTGCAATCTTTTCAATAAACTAGCAGAAGAGCAGTTTGTTGAAGAATTCATCTGAAGAACACAACTAAAAATGGAATAGAAATCTGTATAATCAGAGAAAAGTCGCGAGATTTTATATTTCTCTACTCACTAAAGAACAAGCCCAGATCCAATTTATTCTGCCTTTCAATAGTGACTTGAATGACAGTTTGACCCCCTCACTAAATATGTTACTAGAACTTTGGCACGAGTATCTAATCATTGGATCTACGTGTCTGATAAGATTATTTCAGAAAATTTATACAAATAGAGGTGTCAAGTGTCCACTGCAAGTATTGATGTTGAAATATCAATGTCCTACAAGCTATTGCTCCTTGTTTTCTCTCTTTCTTTTCAGGGCAATATTTTTAAAGGTCACTTGAGTAATTGCTTGCGTGTGCGCCTAGGCAAGACTAGGTGTAGCCTGAACACCACCACAGCAAGGTAGGTCGGCACTATTAGACATGCACCGCCTGACTAAGTGTTTAATACCAGGTGCTGCAAAATCAAGTGCATGCCAAGGAAAATGGGAAAAAACACTCAGAATATTAAAAATAATAATAATTATCCTAAAATTTCTCTACAAAAACCACAGGCTCCTCTCCAAGCAAACTCCTCTACAAAGTAGCAAACTCATTCGTGAAACACTTCTATGCAAACTCCTCTCCTGCACAAACTTCTATCTCAAGCTACACACTCTACAGGCAACAATTGTATAAAGTGGAAAACTTTACAAATTGAGCTGTCATGCATTAGGCAACAATAAAGTTGTTTTTGCGCAAACAGCAGCAAAATTTGGCAGTGAGGTGGGCAAGAACAAATTGAGTGTGACGCCAGCAACAATGGAGATATTTCAAATTAATAGGATATCAAATGATAATGGTTTAATCATTGAGATGTAACTATTAGTAGTATGTCACTAAGTAAATGTAGGTAAAAGCATTCGTTGATATGATAATTCCTAGTAAAGTTTCAAACAATCTTGAAGATCAACCTAACTCATCTACATCAGTCTTCAATTATCATAGAATTCAATACAGGTTGCAAGGGAAGTCACCATAAGTTGCTCTATATAGGCAGCTAAGTATCATATTAGCATAAATTAAATGTGAGAAACTAGATTGACTGAGATAACCATTTTCAACGGCTAATTAAGGAAGCTGACTCGACTCTTTCTTTCAACCTCCAGATACAGGTCCTATGGAACTGGGCATTAACAGCAACATGACAATTATTTATTGTAATCTTACAATAATTATAAAATGGTATATTGAACAAAACATATAGTATAGCAAGCATTGGGAAACAATGTTCATTCCTCAATAAAGATCCCCTGTTTTGACTTTCGTTGACAAATAAGGAGAAAGATAAATTATACAAAATCAAAGAGTCACCTTGAGAGGAGCTAACCCCTCGCCTTCAGCTCCGCCAAGCGCCTTGAAAGATCGTCCTCATTCACCGACTCCTTCTCCTTGGCAGAAGGGATGGCATGCGACGCAGCTTCAGGGAGACCTACGGAAACCTCAAGACCGTAGTCATCAGCAACCTGCTGCATGAGGCTGTTGACATCTGACTCGGGAGCGGAGAGACTGGTAGAGCCAGCCATGGCGCCCTCCATGAACTCAGCCTGGACCTCCATGTTGACGAACTGGCGCTCGAACTGGTCCATGGTCTCGGACATCTTCTGTAGGTTTCCGGAGGCAAGGGAGGAGTCGAGCGCCTTGACGATCGACCCCATCGACTTCCCGATGACCTGCATCTTGGCCTGCGTATCGAGCCGTGCGACCACGGCGTCAAGCCGGGATGAGAGGCGGAGGTAATTCATCTGCTCCGTGCGCTTCCGGATGGCATTCTCCGCGTAGATCCTGGCGCCGTCCATGTTCCCCTTCTCGATCGCCTTCTTCACCTTGAGCTTCTCGGACTTCTCCTCCTTCTCACACTTGCGCGCCTGCCTCTGCAGACTCTTGGAGGTGAACTTGAGCTCAAAGATCTGGTTCATCAGCTTCTCCGTGTTCCCCATGGCGCCGACGAAGGCGGCTTAGGGCTAGCGAAGATGGCCGGAAACGGAGAAAAGAAGTTCCTACTGTTAACGACTTTATTTGGGCTTTATTGAGGCCTAATATAGTGGCCCAATAAGTTGTTAAAGACTTTGATCTTTCGTTCGTGCCTCAAGTCGGGCCTCAAGTCGTGCAGCATAACCATCACTGCAGAGCCTCAACGCAAAAATTATTAACTGAGTCTCCTTGGTCAGTGATAATTTGCAGCCTGCTCACGTCCCTTTCATCTTTATGTCTCCCTGTGCAGAATGCCGAAGCCAACTGCAATTCCCAGAGGAGAATGCAAAATGCCAGGCTTGATCCACAAGCAGGAGGTGGAGGGCCGCTTCTCCAATGGACAGGGCAAGAAAGCGAGAGAAAGAATAGGAAAAGAAGGTAGGGACATGGAGATGGAGCTTGAGGTGGAAGAGGAAAAAAAGCCAAAGCATTTATGTAGGCGGACAGCGACTTTGAAACAGAGACAATAGAGAAGGGGCATTTCGGTGAATTCACACGGACGAATGGAATCCAAGAGATCGTGGAGAAACTCTTATTAAACCTCTTGTACTTTGCTTATTTTCATTTTGCCTCCGGAGATGACAGTATTAATACTATTTTACTTAATCACTTAATTAAGTTTCACTGTTACCCAAACTATGTGCTTAAAATACCCGTCATCTTCCTTAAAAAACACCTCAATCAATTTCGTACTTAAAGAAATCACTTCAAATTAAAACTAAGTATTCTTATAAACTTTCTCGATGTATATATACTCTCAGATTCTAAATTTAATAACGTAATTTGACATCTTTAAAATTTTATTCTATTAATTTTAAAATTCACTACTTTTAATTTATACTATCAAATTCATATATGACAATATAAATATATTAAGAAAGTTTTTTTTTCTTTGAATACATTGGTTTTAATTTTGAAGTGATTCAGAGTTTTTTTAATTGTGATCGATTTTATAAGAGTTTAAAAATTTAATGTTTTAAATTTACACTATCAAATTTTTATTTGAGGGTATAAATATATTAAAAAGATTTTTAAGAATATATATTACTTTTTATTTGAAATAATTGGAAATTTAAAATTAACAGATGGACCTAGTTGAATATGTGATTTAGATAATATCAAAATTTACTTAAGTGAGTCAGTAAAATGTTGAAATATAAGGAAAGGAATGTATGTCTGGATATAAAATTTTAAATTCTAAGGGGGGAATAGAAAGGTGGGGAAAATTGCAGGATTAGAATGTAATGTGGGGAAAATGATATTATATTCCATCATCTCCACCACAAATGGCGATGACCACGTTCAGGCAGTAGCAGAGCAGGCAGTAGCGGACAGCTGCAACATCGCAGCACAGACGCCGCTCATTCATAGCTTCTCCATCCACCCTTCTTCCTTCCTTCTCTGTCAACCATGCCAAAGAAGAAAATCAAAAGGAATCTCCACCCTCCGAGAACAAGTCCATTCCATCCATGTCTTTGTTCCTGTCTTCCTGATGATGGCCCATCTGGACCAGGAGCGAGTCATATGAGGGTAGGGTGGAGGAAAACCAAGGCGAGACCGAGACCGAGGCCAAAAGAAAAGGAGCATCAGTAAGACGAGGTGGTCATGGTGAGAAATCAAAAAAGGGAGAAATAGGAGGAGGAGGAGTGAGTGTCCTCAGATATGCATCACCATTCACCCAACCAAACCTCTCTCTTTCTCTCTCTCACACAAGACTACTGCTCCGAGCTTGCCAGATTTGCCCCTCTGAGGCCTAGAAAACCCTCCATCCATCTCCACCGAGCAGGAAATTGCCAGCCCTCCTCCTGTTCCTGTGCGCAATTTATTTGGGCCTTTCGGTCATGGTCAGACCGCAGAAAACTGAGGGAGGAGGAAACCCCACATCTGCTTCGGCTTCCCCGTCGCTACTTGCAAAGGAGGAACCTTTTCCCATCTGCTGCCTGCTTGCTAGGGTTTCGCTCCGCTTCCACCTCCAAAGGTGAGATTTTGGCGCCGCTGCGATGGGGAAAGCGAAGAAATTGAGCGAGGAAGCCAAGGCAAAGTTCAGGCATCAGAGTCTCCTGCAGGATTATGGAGATCTGGTTAAGGTGAGATATTCCCCCTCCTTTCGCTCTTCGGATCTTGATCTGGAAATTTATTGTGTTTTATGCTAGAATTTCCAATCTAAGAATTCGAGACCTGACTTTCTTCGAAGAACCCTAATTTTCCAGCATCATGCTTACAAGATGATGATTGGTGTGCTATGTTGTTGTGCTTAACATTTTTATTTGACATATATCGACCTAATGGTTCTGGATATCAGATTTTGTTGTTCCCCCATAACAATTTGCCTCCTTGGATCTCTGTTCTAGATTCATCAAGAACTATGAGTTTTTTGTTTCTTTTTTTTTTTCAGTTCTTGTATTAATTTCGGCATCTCAAACATCACTGTTAATTTCATGAGCACTGTTAATCTTGTAAACGTACTCATCCCATACTTAGCAATTTGTTTGTTTAAGAATCTCTTATACAGCAATCTGTCACAGGAAACTGAAGCAAAGAGGATGAAACTGCAGATGGCCAATCAGAAGAAACTTAGACTTCTTGCTGAAGTGAAGTTAGTATCTACATATTCTAGTTCTTTACATAGGGGAAAGAAATTATTTATAGAACTTGAGCCCTGAAATTATTTGCAATCTTTAGTTTTATGGCCATGACAATTTTATTAATAAAACTTGATAAACACAAATAAATCATATGCCTTTTAAAAAAAATGTTTAAAAGTGAATTAAAGTGTGGTTTGATGTTGAGAGGCAATCAGATAAAACTAGCTGAAGGGTCTTTAGGGTTATTCCAAATGGTGGGGGAAAGCGACAATGAAGGTGGCCTTCCCCTTTATGCCTTGGGGCATTCATGGAACACCCCGGATCACATGGCTCTACGCGAAAAGGCCCTGTCATTATAGTTTTTTCTGCCATGTAGAATTCCCTATATACTCCTCTTGAAGAACTCTCTCAAATCTAAGGAATATGTGTACTTTTGTTTAGGTAGAAGGAAGACATAATTTAACTATACATTATGTTGTTCTTATTTTGTACTTTCTAGTTGTCTTTAGAATGGTTGAGAAGGTGTGAGAGTTAGGGGGGAAAAATTGTAGTTGTAAATCAAAACCATCTTAGAATGTTTACTATTTCGATAATCCTCTCCTTTATTTTCAATGCTATAGATTCTTGCAAAAGAGATACAAAAGCCTAATGCAGAATCCATCTGGAGCCAAACAATTTAGACTGAAAAAGAAACTGCAGAGTCAGTCCTTCATTTGTCAACCTTCAAATGCTAATGCATTTTCTCAGCTCCCTACTAAAGAACAAAGGGTAAAACTGAGAGATTTTGCTGCTCCAACTACCTCAGTGATCGACTTGAACCGGGTCTTGTCGCCGGTAACTACTGCAATCTCATAATGCAAAGAGATCATGTATTTTGTACTGACAATGGATGTTCTCGTGGTATATAGGTTGGTGAGGATACGGACGAGTATCCATTAAGCTTCGACTCAGAGCCTGCCAAGGCTGATAAACTGAGGAAGAGCTTAGCGGAAAGCAATACTGCCGCTAATGATCTCAACCTTTCGATCTGTCGAGATGTTGTGCATGAACCTTCAAACAAGGTGGCGAACAGAAAGATTACATGGCAAGATCAGTTAGCTTTGCGGGTGTAGGTTATTCTTCTATCGCATAAAGGGCGAAAATTCTGTGCCCTTGACTGATTGAATTTATGCTTGATGGAAATATTTGTGTATAGGAAGGCTGGAGGCAGACAATTGATCTTATACATGACACTTTTTAGAACTCTGGAATGATGTTTTTGTCATTCCTTTTGTAGAATGTTTGATGGATTGAGTTAAACAATCTGTGCTGATGGCACAAGTGTTCTCAGGATTAGCTAAGTGAGATCGATGATGATAACTACTAATTAAGAATTAAGAGGCATATTTTTGTTTTGGAAAGACAATGTAGAAAAGAAATTGTTTTTACTGTTGATTTCAAAATACTATTGCAGTGTTTATTTTCAGATTGTGGTTGTTTAAATTGTAAACTGTCTGTTAATTTTTGTGGATTCAAATACTATAAAAGATTATTAATTTGAATAACTATTTCATAAATCCAAATTATAGAGAAATTTATAGAAAGGAATTGATAAATTTTCTTTTTATGGGTATATTTTTATTTATTTTTCAATTCTCTAGATAAAAATTATTAATATTCTTGGGTCGGCTACATAATATTTGTCCGGCCCGGCCCGGTCTATTTAGAGTTGACGCCCCGTTTAAAGTCGCTATGCGACTCCGGTACGTCGCCGTCTCGTCATTCATAGCGTTTCTATCTTGATCCTCATTGATTGCTCGATGCCGTCGCTTCCCTCACTCTCCTCCGTCTCGTTTTCTCTCTCCACTCTTGAGGGGCTGCTTCTTGCTCTCCAATGGCTTCCCGGAGTGCTGTTAGTGGCCATTTGTTGAGTGCGCTGACGCCACGTTTGCAGAAATCCTCACGTGAGTAAAGGTTTTAGCTTTTTCTGGTTTCTTCATTTGGGTTCTGTGATTCGCCCGCCAGATGTTTTCGATCCTATTTGTTTATTGTGTGATTTCAACTTTTTGGGTATTCGCTTGTTTGATAGGTGCAGATCAAAACCATCTAATAATTTATTGCAACTCTGGAAAGTTGGTGTGCTAATTTTTGACCTTTTATTTTTATTTTCATTTTCTTGTTTTTCTGGGTCATTTTGGTTTTCTTTTTCGCATCTTTATGCCTTTTATTTCTTATCGTGCGTCTAGAATTTCTTGCATATATTTCCTTAAGATTGACTTGCAAGGAGGACAAGATGTGGTTTTTTTTTTCTCCAATATATTTCAGACCCTACTCAGTCGGCATGCTTCATGTATTTCCCAGTTGTTTTGCCAATTCATAGCTAGATAATATTCAGAGACATCCTAACGTGGCTTCTGTAAGACAGTATATATTTAAGTTCTAGGAAGTAATGGAAGAATCCAGAATCTTTTGATGTAAGCCTTAGTATTGATGGAGAAGTCATCTCAAGTTCAGTGACCTCTGACCTTAGAGAATAACTTTGGCCAGAAATACCAAATTTGATGGGAGAAATCAAAGCTGAATCCATTATTTTTTTTATTATTATTTTTTATACTAACTGGTCCAAGTTAGAGGCAATCGGAATTGGTGATGAACCATTTTGCTCAGCAATTCGATTAGTTAAATATTTTTGGAGGGAACAATGACTCCTTGTTATTTTTATCTATAATAACTAATTGAACAAGTTGAACAAGTGAAATATTTATGAGGGAACAGTGCCCCTTTGTTGATTTTGTGTAGAAAAACCAGTTGAACAAGTAGCACATACAGTAACCTAAGCCACGGATGCTGAATGAAACTAAATTCTCAGGGAAGCCTAGTTTTCTGTGTGATGGTGTAACAGAGTTCTGATGGATTTCATTCATATTCCTAGCATAGATTATTGTATGTGCTACCTTGTGATGATGTAGAGGTATAATAGATTGTACACGGGCATTAACTTTTTCCTGTAAAAAACAGGGCAAATAGCATCATTTGTTTTGCTGATGCAGTAAAAATCTGATGGATTATAAATTTATACTATATATTTAAAGTTTGGCAAATTTTCCAAACTCACTGTTAGTCATATACACTAGAGAAACTGAAGGAAACTAAATTCTCATCTTTTGGCAACCTGATCTTTGAGCTTGCTGATAGAAGATCATGATATAAATATATCTAGTTGAAATATTTTCATTTTCACCTCATAAAGACATGAATTGCAATACCTGTGCTTTTTTGACTGCTCTCTATGTCAATTTTAGACTTGCATTTTTCAAGTTAATTTTATTTCAAATAATCTCTATGTCTTCATTTCAAACTTGCATTTTTCTTTTTCTTTTCAGTAAGTCCAACAAGTATATGCAATGAATTCGATTGTATAAGAGCATGCCTTCACATGCAGTCTGATCTTGAGCTGTTAATTTTCTTAGGCATACATCCTATGAAAAATTCTACATCCTTGAGCACTAGATTTGATGTTCTTATGGTCATATCAACACAATTACCTATTTTTTAGGCTGCCTATCAAATGAAAGTTTTGCACAATGTTTATCATGGACTTCTAGCAGAAGAGAACAAAAAATAAGGCCCTGCATGTATATGGTTTATTTGGGGGTAAAAAGGACAAGAATGAAGATGATGCATCATCAAAGGTCACTGGATTGCTGTGTTAATGTTGCTGTATTTGAGAAATTTAAAAGGCAGTTGTCATATTGTCTGCTCAACCATTAATTTTAATTTTCAAGGATTCAATCATATGCATTTACCGGTTAGTTACACTCAAGTTATAGTTTAAGCTCTCCAACTTAAATTAACTCATACAAGTTTTGAAAATAATAAATGCAATGCTTAATGAATTGGAGGAAAAAATCAGGACATGACAGTGAAAAATCTCCTGTCTTTTATGGTTTTTCTTTACCTCTTTTACACAATAGTGAACATATGTCTTGTTATGATTTTCCTTTCCGCTTCACACTAGTGAGTTTGGGTTAAGCCTCTTTTCCCTCAACTTTTTGGAGACAATCTGGAACCGTCACAGTAATTCGTGTGCTTTGATAGGCAGGGGATCATCATGGTCAATTGCATTCTACTGTTCAATGATTTGGCTATGCTATTGCTCTTGATATCTGACATCAAACAGGACTATGCTTGTGCCCTTCCTTCTCCTTGTCTTCTTTTGAATGGATTGTAATTGTATGCTACTTTGGAATCCATGTACACCATCATCTTTAATTGCCTACCAGGAAATTATCCTGGCTGTTGCAACAATGCTTTGGCAACTTCCTTGACTCATGTAATCATTGCTCATTCAAGATAGCAAGTGGCATTAAAATTCTTCTCTCATTTTTGTTGCTGATCCAGGCTATATCTTTGTTCTAAAGTTCCTGCTATGTCATCCCATGCTATCTGGGTCTTCTCATAGTCCAAGCGAGGCCAGCCATCTGGAAAACCTTGGCCAATCTTGACCTAAGCAAGTGAGGTCTTGTTTCTAACATTCTGTATTACATTCTTACTTTCCAAAATTAGGAGTGGATCCTCTATTGTTTATAGCACTCATTTGCAATATTTTTAGCACAATCAGAAACCTGCTTGTTCTTTTGTAACTCTTCCTTCTCATTTATTCTTTCTATATTTTCCCTTGTATCTCATTGTGAATATGTTGTGAAGTTGAAGAGTGTCTCTGGTTTAACTTGACATTTTATTTGTATTATAGGCAGGTATTCTGCAAAACATGCAGAATTTGTTTGAGACTGTTAAGAAAGCATAAATGGTAGCTCAAGTAGAAGCGGTTCGAGCACAGAAGGAGCTTGAAGCGTATGAACCATCTACTACTTTCCCTAGTTTTCTTTTTTCTTGTGAGCTTTTACACTTGTCCTTTCCCATTTTTTTTGTAGCGTGGAATTTGATGGCTATTGTGAAGGTGAGCTAATAAAGGTATGTTTTGCTGGTTGCCATTTTCTTCCTAGCAAATTCTCATGTGAACTGGTATATTTGACAGCATTTTCCCAATTATCTTGACTATAATTTCTAAACGAAACATTGTCACTGGTTAGAATTGTTGTGGTTTAAGGTCATTCTGGCACCACTTAATGGAATCAACACTTGATAATCTTCCTCAGAATTCTAATAAATGCCCTAATTTGCGGTTTCAAATCATCTATAACACATTGTGACTGGTGCTGCTGGAATATGGAAGTAATCTCAGTGAAGAGATGGTATCTGAGATCTTTGTTCTGTGGTAGTCTGACAATTACATTGTTGGCACAATAAAAGAGACAAATATAGACGCACGAAAAAAGGACAAAGTGTTAGAGATGCCTTGGCCAAGTGTTTTAGATGCAGGATCAAGTTGCATTTGCGTAACTATCATTCATGGGTGGCGGTCAAAACACAAAATCTCGTTGGATTTGTTGAGAGAAGAGAACTCACAGTCAAATCCTCTTAAAGAGGCAGCAAAGGATAAGAGAGACTAAAGGAAAAGAAATTATATATGATCGAACTTGCTTGATTCCTTAAAACCTTACATATGTAAATAGTCAACTCTAAAATTTCATCCTATAAACTTAACCTGCAAGAATTTTTATTTGAGTTGCTCCAATAACATAATCCATTCTAATATCCATGGTGGATCGACTTTTGATCAAAACTAATTACAATATTGACATGAGTAAAAAAGGGCAGCCCGGTGCACGAAGCTCCCGCTATGCAGGGTCCCGGGAAAGGATCCATTGTACGCAGCTTTATCCTGCTTTTTGCAAGAGACTGTTTCCAGAATTCGAACTCGTGACCTTTTGGTCACAAAGCAACAACTTTATCGTTGCGCCAAGGCTCCCCTTCAATATTGACATGAGTAATCCTTCAAATAAAACTCAAAATATGTCTAAATTAGATATATTTATTTACTCTTAATCACTGGTTATGAGGTATCCCAGTTAATCATTGATGTGATAGAGATTTCACATTAACACCAAAGGATGTTTAATAGACTTGCAAGGATGGTTTGAGCTTGATTGGCTGAGAAGATATCAATGAAATATGCTTTGACTGAGAAAATCTGACCACTGTCCTTATCAGTTAGATTCCTCGCTTATTAAATTCCATGGCGGAGCTCCAGAGGTATCTTATTAGTTATTTCTTTCAGTGAGCGAACAATATAATACCATGGGTCATCATACACCACTGTGGCTCATACCTTCCCAGGATCTCAAATTTCAGGATGGCAAGTCCAATATCATAGTTGAATGCAACCACACATTTTAATGAACTGTGAGGCAACAAGTTAGACATATAATTTCTAATTCCTTGGCAATGTGAATGATAAAGGCAATTGGAAAACCACCAATTAAAGATTTATTTTATGCTTTTCTACTGTTTGTTTTCTCCCTTTAACATTCATTTCTGCAATTGGAATCTACAATTCACAAATTATTGCTTTGATATACCAGGCAACACTTTCTGGGAATCAGCAACCAATATGCATTGAAATCACAGAGACTGCCATGGAGTTAGGGCCTGAAGTAAGTCACTTTTTTTTATTGTTTCGGTTCGTCAACAACTTCAATAATTGAAGGTTTTCCAACTTGGAGAAAGCTGTTTGTTCTGGTTTTCAATTATTGCATTCTTCATATATCTTGAACCTCATGATCTTAGTGTAAGGTTACCCATGATATGATGTTCCTCTCGAGTTGACATCGAAGTACATAACCCCGTTCTTATGTGTCTGTTCACTATGTACATAATCTGCAGGAGCTCTCCTTGTTGGTGACAGAAGCATACAAGGCCGCCCATCGGAAAAGCGTTCAGGTTTTCTATTTTCTTAGCATTAGTATGCAACTTTGAATTCAATATCTGGCAAATTATCCAAATTAAAAGATAAATCCTTCACTTTCAGGCCATGAAAGAGAGAATGAACAATCTTGCCCAAAGTTTGGGTATGCCACCAGGCCTGAGTGAAGGGCTGCAGCAGTAAGAGGAAGTAGTTTTCACTGTTTGTGCGAATTTTGTACCATTTATAAAGGAGTTTATGTTAGTGAAAAGCTGCATCAAGCTTGAGGTTTTTATCATGAAAGAGAAAGTCTAGGCGATGTCTTGTTTGTCATCGATCACATAAAGTGATAGGTCCACAAAATGTGGATCATGAATTTGTGTCAATTTTTCTTTAAAATTATTTCACTCTGTATATCATTATTCTAAAATTAATTATCAAAATTTAAAGATCATTATTTTTAATTAATTTTATATCAAAATTTAAATTAGTTATTTTACATTCAATTGTTTAACCACGTGATCCTGTTCGAGCGGTCGGTTAACGGACGCTGGGGACATGACGTTCCCTGCTGACTCCTCTCGTGCTCCGATGAACCTGTAGCAAAACCGAGCCGGGAGGGGTGTTCCGGTGACATCCCTCCGACGCTCAAGTCAGGCGAGGAATAACAAAGAGGTGACTTCAAAGATTTGGACTCGCGTACCTCCGGTGAAGAAATGGAGGCCTTATATAGATCTCTCGAAGGAG
>JBBMJZ010390878.1:0-14585 GCA_037833815.1 Zingiber zerumbet | reverse complement strand
TTTACCACCTTTATCTTTTTATCTTTTATCACTGACAGGCTAAAGAGTCGTGTGCTCTACTGGAAACATCCTTATCATCTGTATTTATTTATTTATTTTAAATAAAATAATATATAAATAACAAATGTATATTTAGTTTAGAGTAAATCTACTTTCGTTTTTTAAAAATAATTATTATATATTTTTAAAAATCTCTCTTAGGCCACCGCTGGGTATTCGTGTAAGCAGCAAAAGCGTGAGGAAGCTTCCCTTTATCTACGCCTCGCCTCCTCTTTCACTACCGCCGTCGTCGGTGATCTTCTGCCTTCGTCTTTCCAACGAAGCCATGGATTCGCTCTGCCTCTACGCGCTCTTGTTGCTTTGCTGCTTAGCGGCGGCGGAGGCTGAAAAGCAGACTTACATAGTCCACATGGCGAAGTCTCAGATGCCGGCGGCCTTCGTGGAGCACGGTGAGTGGTACGACGCCTCGCTACGGGCTGTCTCCGACACCGCTGAGATCCTTTATTCGTATGACACTGTTGCGCATGGCTTCTCCGCTCGGCTGACCGCCGCGGAGGCCAGCGCCCTCGAGGGGCTACCTGGTGTGCTCGGCGTCCATCCCGAGGTCCGTTACGAGCTCCACACCACGCGCACGCCGGAGTTCCTCGGCATCGACCACGGAGAGGGATTCGTCCCCCAGTCCGACGTCAACAGCGACATCGTCGTCGGGGTGCTCGACACCGGCGTGTGGCCGGAGCGCAGGAGTTACGACGACGCTGGGCTCGGCCCCGTTCCTGCCAGCTGGAAGGGCGCCTGCGAGGAGGGGAAGGACTTCAAGGCCGCCGACGCATGCAACCGGAAACTCGTCGGCGCGCGGTTCTTCTCCAGGGGGTACGAGGCCACCATCGGCGCCATCGACGAGACCAAGGAGTCGAGGTCGCCGCGGGACAACGATGGCCACGGCACACACACCTCCTCCACCGCGGCAGGATCCACCGTCCCTAGCGCCAACCTGCTCGGATACGCCGCCGGCACCGCCCGTGGCATGTCCACTCGCGCACGCGTCGCCGTGTACAAGGTCTGCTGGCTCGGCGGGTGCTTTAGCTCCGACATTCTCGCTGCTATCGACAAGTCCGTAGAGGACGGTTGCGGCGTTCTGTCCATGTCGCTGGGCGGCGGCACGGCGGACTACTTCCGTGACAGCATCGCCACCGGGGCTTTCAATGCCATGGCTAAAGGGGTTGTTGTTTCCTGCTCCGCCGGGAATGCGGGGCCCTCTGCTTCAACACTCTCCAACTTGGCGCCGTGGATCACCACTGTCGGAGCCGGTACGCTGGATCGCGACTTCCCTGCCTACGTCGTGCTAGGCAACGGGAAAAACTTCTCCAGCGTCTCACTCTACAGCGGGAAGCCGCTCTCCTCCTCGCCTTACTCCTTCATCTACGCCGGGAATGCCACCAACGCCACCAACGGCAACCTCTGTATGCAGGGGACCCTTATCCCTGAAAAAGTCGCAGGAAAAATTGTCCTCTGTGACCGCGGCATCAATGCTCGAGTGCAGAAGGGCTTTGTTGTCCGTGACGCCGGCGGAGCTGGTATGATCCTCGCTAACACCGCCGCCAACGGAGAGGAGCTCGTCGCCGACGCTCACCTCCTCCCTGCCTCCGCTGTCGGGCAAAAGGCTGGAGACGCCATCAAGTCTTACCTATTCTCAGATCCGAGCCCGTCAGCCACGATCGTATTCGGAGGGACCAAAGTCGGAATCATGCCGTCACCGGTGGTGGCAGCGTTCTCCTCCCGCGGTCCGAACGTCGTCACTCCCGACATCCTGAAGCCAGACATCATCGCGCCGGGCGTGAACATCCTAGCAGCCTGGACAGGGCAGGTCGGCCCGACGGGGCAGGCGGCAGATCCGCGGCGAACGGAGTTCAACATCATCTCCGGGACCTCCATGTCGTGCCCCCACATCAGCGGTCTGGCGGCTCTTCTCAAGGGGGCGCACCCGGACTGGAGCCCTAGCGCCATCAAATCTGCCCTAATGACCACTGCCTACGCCACTTACTCCAACGGCAACGGCATCCTCGACGTCGCCACCGGCCACGATGCCACGCCCTTCGATTTCGGCGCCGGCCACGTAGACCCGCCAAAGGCCCTTGACCCCGGCCTCGTCTACGACATCTCGCCGGACGACTACATCGATTTCCTCTGCGCCCTAAACTACACGACCCTCCAGATCGCGAGCGTCTCCCGTCGGCCCAACGTCATCTGCGACGCCAGCAAGTCCTACGCGGTATCCAACCTCAACTACCCCTCATTCTCCGTCGCATTCTCCACGGCGAGCAGCTCCGCGGCGCAGGCGACGACGACGGTAAAGCACGCACGCACGCTGACCAACGTCGGCTTACAGGGGACGTACAAGGTGTCAGTCACAGCTCCGGCGGAGGTGAAAGTGGCGGTGGACCCGCAGGAGTTGAGCTTCGCCGCGGCGGGGGAGAAGAAGAGCTACACGGTGAGCTTCTCCGCGGCGTCGCAGCCTTCCGGCTCCGCCGCGTTCGGCCGACTCGAGTGGACCGACGGGAAACACGTCGTCGCGAGCCCATTGGCCTTCACGTGGACCTAAAGATTCGCGACTTAAAGCAGCCACTCGTGATGTACGGTCCTGATAGGCCAAGCGCCGAAGCCTATCAATAAGCTGCGGTGCTCTATAAAACAAGAAACGAAAAATGTTTTATGTTTGTGTGCGTTTTTATTAACACGCTTCATTTTAGAGTTCAAAACTAGCTTTCTTTATCGTCGCTGTTTTTTTAGAAACCAAAAAAAATATTTATCTGCTAATTTATGGATGTTTATTTATTTATCGAGAAGGAGAAAAAACTAAAAGTGAAGGTTGTTATTGTTATTAACGCTTTGTTTGTTTCATCATTACAAAGCATGAAATTTATGAGTTCATAGACTTTAGTTGCCTAAAAAGGCGAGCACTTGAACGTGCCGTGGCCCACACTTCTAAAAATTCCATTCCGACGCTTGTTTTAATTGGCTTTCCCGTAAACTCCGTTTATATCTCTAAATGTAATTTTGCAGGCCTTCAAACTTGTTTTGGGGCCTCGTGAACTTGTCGCACCGTTCGAGAGTGGCCAAGAGCACATGCGCATCACGTGCATCTGACGTTGTCACTGTCTCTGTCTGTATCGATGTGGACAATTTTTAATTAAAAAATAAGAATAATATTTTATAAAATATTTTGTTACTATTTTTCTGTTGACTAATTTTAAATTTTGTCGGTTTGATATTTTGACGTGATAAATGTGGGTATTATACCGACGGTGAAACTTTGAGGGGCCACGTTGGAAAACCTGCGGGCCCCACGTACGACCTCCGTCTTGTAGTAACTGGCCACGTCAGCAGATCGGTCCTTCTCGTGAATTAAGTCGTGCGCTCTTGGGCCTCCGCGGAGTATCGGCGTTGTTGTGCCTTGTGCTGAGAGTTGAACCGAAGAGGAGTCCGAGACCTGCTGTTGAGGATTGAGATGATTGTCTCGGCTCTTCTGACGTCGGTGGGGATCAATTTTGGCCTCAGCGTCCTCTTCTTCGCCCTCTACTCTGTGCTCCGGAAGCAGTCTTGCAACGTCAAAGTCTACGCCCCGCGGCTCGTGGCAGAGGGCCGCGCCCGACTCCGCGGCCGGTTCAGCATCGAAACCTTGCTGCCTTCTGCCGGCTGGGTGCGTAGGGCATGGGAGCCCACCGAGGAAGACCTCTACAACTCGTGCGGCCTCGATGGAGTCGTCTTTAATCGCATATTCGTGTTCAGGTTCATTTTTTTCTTATTAATTTCTTCTCATATTGCATCAGAATCGTATTTTGGGGCATGTTGGTTCGTTTTAATTCTGTTGAATTATTGTTTTTTTTTATTTGGTGCAGCTTGAGGGTTTTTTCTCTTGCTGCAATCATAGGAATATTCGTTCTCCTTCCTGTTAATTTCTTGGGCGATCACCTTCGGAATATCGACTTTTCTGATCTTCCCAACAAGTCTCTTGATTTGTTCACTATCTCAAATGTGAAAGATGGCTCTAATTGGTAAGCTCTTTTTACATAACAATTTTCTTTCGTTCTCTCTTGCTGTACATTTGGGTTACATTTCTTCTACTCAAGAGCAGAATCATTATGCAGAAGTAAAAAAATACAAATTCCTATGGGAATAGTGAGATAACTTTTTCCTAGGATGAATAAGCACTCCAGTGGATAGACCGGCATGGTTGGTGGAAATGAGCTTCATGAGAAGCTTCAGTTAGGATCCTCTCCATTCGATAGGGTGCTGAACTTAGAAAGATGCATGCTATTTAGCTGCATGTGAACGGAAAATGAAGGTCCAAAGATTATTAGGTTAAAGCTAGGGCCTCCTTGATTGAATAAGTAGATTAGCCTAAAGGGGAAAGCACCAAGTTATGAGCTTTCGACTAAGGATACTTTACACTTTAAAAAATCCCAAATATTATGGGTCAGTTAATTGTTATTATCTTGATAGTAGTAGCACATTTAAATGCTATCATTTACAAAAAATGTTTTGATCACTGGATTCAGTGTTTGTCTTCTTTACTTTCTAGTAATATTCTGTCTATTATGATGAATTTTGTGGATAAATGCTACCTGCTAAGCCATGTAAAATATCTATAGTCTACTCCATTGTAATTGATTATGTCAGGCATGATGCTTTGAGACAATGAATTTTAGCTGGTGTGCAACTCAATAGGTAATGATAAGCTAGCAGTGTATGCTCACATTTGCTAGATGTTTCAAATGTTGAACAAGAAAACCCCTTCCAAATAATGAATTTGATTATATTATGTAAGTAACAAATGTTTTTGCACTTATTCTAAATTGGATTGTGTTTATCAATTGTAAGTATTTCTTGTCTTTACTTTGTGTTTCCTGGTAAGATTTACCACATAATATACACAAGTACTTGATAATCCATTTGTCATAGAGTGAAGAAGTATACTTAATTTCTTTTACCCTTTATTAAGGAAAAATGTACTATTTATGCACATCTGTCAATGTTTCAACATTCCAAGTGACTCTATTCTATGATTCTATTTTTAACTCAGGTAAATCTTAGATAATGGTATCGTTTTACATGACAATTTTATCTGGCTAAATTATTAATTTTTATTCTTAATGTTTGTTGAAACTTGAAACCGGCTTGCCATTCAGATCTTAAAATTCTTCAGCAAACTCCCTGGGTTTAACTTTTATCTTTTTATTTTTGGACAGCTCAATATGAAGCATTTGTATTGTTCTCATTATTTGGTGAGGCCATGTTTGTTAAAGTTAAGAATTTGTTGGCAGGTTATGGTGTCATTTTTCTGCTGCATACATAATAACAAGTGCTATGTGTTACCTTCTGTATGCTGTAAGTGTTGCTTTCACTGAATTGCTTGACATACCCTTTTCACTTATGAAAGTTATTTTTCCTGATAACTCCATTACATATATGTATGTATGTATCTATCTATGTATATCTATATCGATCTATCTCTATATATATATAGATAGATGATGGATTAAAGGTGGAACTGTGGTTGATAGGTTCTTCATATTTATGTTTATGCTACTTGGTAAAGGGTTAACCTTCTTTAAATACTCATGTGCAGTACTCTTTTGTTTTCTCCTGCAGGAGTATAAATATATAGCAGAGAAGAGGATTGCTTACTTTAATGCTTCAAAACCACAGCCACAACATTTTACTGTCCTTGTTCGTGATATTCCTTTGCATGCTGGGAATTCTTTAAGTGACACCGTTCAAGCATTTTTTACAGAGTATCATCCATCAGACTACTTATCCCATACTGTGGTTTGCCGAACAAGCAAGCTTCAAGGTCTCATAGTAAGGAAAAAAAAAAAGTTAAAAATTTGATTGATATCAATGGGTTAATTTTTTTACTCCTCTAAGATACTCTGTTAAATATGTTACAGAATTGTATAATGAAGACTGTTCAATTTTTTAGTAGTTTGTAATTCTTATCATGGGCGCTCATCACAAAGAGAAGTTCGCAATACTTGGTCATTTGTAGAAGTAGGGGAAAAGGAACAATGCATTGCATCATTATTGTGATAATTACATGAGAATTTATAGATTCATGATAAAAGTCTAATGTGAGGCTAACCCACTGGGCTAATAACTCCATTACCATCTAATCCAACATATTATATTAACTAGGAATGTAGAATAGGGCATGATCACAATGAAACTAAATATAATATTTGCATGAATGCTAAATAAAACTTAAGGGAGCACATAGCCAATGATGCCTTCAATTTCTGACCCACCAATACATGGAATTTATAGTTCTAAACAATGCTAGAACTTGAAAAATGTTCATTGGTAGTGTTATAATAGTCTGAAAACTGCTTAAGCTCATTCATTTAATTTTATTTCGTGCAAGGACACGCTTGATGATGTAAGACTGCCAAAATCACTGTTCACTGTTAGAATACATTTTAGATTCTCCTTCTGCATCGACTTTTGATTGTGATCTGCACCTTTTGTTTCATTTTCTTATCTTTAGCTCTACTATTCATATTTCTAGTGTAATGACATTGTAAAAATTGCTTTGCAGACTGATGCTGAGAAGGTCTATAGGAAACTCACCCACCTGAAATCAACTTCCAGTTCCTCACAAAATCAAAATCGTAGTGGCTTCTTTGGGATGTTTGGAAAACATGTTGATCTTGTGCGTGATTATTCCAAGAAATTGGAAGATATAGAACAGAATGTCAGATTAGTGCAGTCAAACTCACGGAGAGAGGTACAACACTTCTCTACTGAAGATCAGTGCACCCATATGATTATTGTAATCACATTTTTAAGCAGGGTTAACAAGTGCTTGTTTAATTTGCTAAGCCCACCCTGGTGTTACTACATTTTCTGTTGCATGTTTGTCTTTCTCCTCAGGTTAATTTGAATAATGCTATTCCTTGAGTCTTCTTAGGTTGTTTTACTTTCATTTCATATAGTTTACACATTAAGTTTTACTGCCAGCTAGGAGATGTTCCATGCAAGGTTTTAAATACTGTTCTCATACCAATCTTTACACTTTGTTGTATTGGTATTATGCTGGTATTGCAAGCAATATAGAGACCCACTCTTCCCTTTTACCCAGAATAGAAAACATCAAGATTACTCTTCAGTCCAGCAGTGCAGCTGGTACTGACCACTACCGCCAAGTAATTTTCATTGGACTTATATGGATAGAGTATATCCATTTTCATCAACAAAGATGGGGCTTTGATCTACAAATACAAATCATGCTGCATGAGTTGCTTCTAACTAAATCAGAACCTTACTCTGTGGTAGCCCATGCAAAATATTTACTAACATCTAGTTAAAATTTTGTGTGCTCATTGTGAGTCTTCCTCTGTGTATCCTTTAACGGAAGCTTATTGATTGAACTGGCATGTAGGAAATGCTTGATTGATGCCCTTTAAGCCTTTTTTTTTTTTTGCATTTATATGGCCTAACAGAAATGGAGACTTTATTCACTTATACATTCTGTCCAAATATCTTCTAGTGAAACTTTTTGCTTATTTCATTCTGTTCTAACTTGATTTTCTTTAAAAATAAAAATTTAGGAAGTCCCTGCTGCTTTTGTTTCCTTCAAATCTCGATATGGTGCAGCTAAGGCTCTTCACATCCAACAATCAGTCAATCCCACTGAATGGGTGACAGAATGGGCTCCTGAGCCTCGTGATGTATACTGGCCCTTTTTCTCTACATCGTTCATGCAAAGATGGATTTCCAAGTTGATCGTCTTTGTGGCATCAGTTCTATTAGTAATTTTGTTCCTTTTAGTGGTTGCTTTTGTTCAAAGTTTAACTTACTTGGAGGAATTGGAGGCTTTGTTTCCTTTTTTGGGGAATATATTGAAAATGTAGGTAATGTTAGCTAATCATTCTTTTCATTATAGTGCTAGTATTGGATTCTGTGTTTGCCTATATATGTTCTTCCTTCTAGTGGGAAAAGTTAATGGCATACCTATCCTTATGCTTGCCCTAATACTGTTTCTTGGATTGCTAGGCATGCAATTTAATCCCACTCTGATTTGTTGAATGAGTGATCCCATATGGATCCAATAATTACAAACATGTCCTAGATCTGTCTTGATACTTCTGTCCATGCCCACCAGTTATCTCCTCTAACATCCTATGCCTTGTTGATTGAGGCTCACTATGGTTCATGAAAATTCCTTTATTTGGTGATGCTGATATGATTGATTATAATACTCCAATGACAAATGCATGGATTACTCATGAATGACCATGAGGGTCCTTACAAGTTAGCTTGAGATCATTCTGGTCCTGCCAATGATCAAAACTGAAAAGGGTTTGACTTGATTTCTTACCACTACATGCTTCTTGTGTAGAAACCAAGATGTCTTAATTCTCCATCTTACATGCTCCTGTAGTATTGAAACCCATGATGAGGCTTCTGATTTACTTAATTTAATCGGGCACCTAGAAAGTGTTTATCCAAATTATTTGAAGGTAAGTCGTGACGAGTCTCCAATGCCCATTAGTTAGGATTTTCTTTCTTTCAGAGCCTCTGCAACTGTAGGATGCCTGACCCCAATAAAAGAGAGTGGAGGGACAAGGAATCACTCAATTGCATGATTAATCTCATTCAAGCTTCAACCCCTTGTTTAATTCTGGTTTCATAAAACCTTGTGGGACATTCTGAGAGCTTTTGCTGCGGCGCTTGAATTCTGTTCTAGACTCTTGGGCATGATAAACCTGCTGCTAATTGTGCATTTATTGGAGCTGACACAAATTGGGTGAATCTTAGATTTCAGACATGATGTAAAGCTGAGGATTCAGTTTCCTTTTAACTGTTTGTTTCTTGATATGGCTTAACTATGTGATAGATTTGCATAGTTAAGATAACATACCTTTCTCAGATGTTTACATTAGGCATCCTCTGTCCCTTTATCCTTTCTCATTTTACTAGCGGAATGACTGTTAATCAATGGGTTGCTAACTAAATAATCCTTATGAAGCTTATTTCTCCCAATTAACATAGTAACACCTTTTAGATGGGAATATCATACAGTTAAACTGAAAGGGAGTACTAATCAACTGTTACTGCTGCTTTCTGGTCGATTGAGCCATATTATAAATTGAAACTGTCTATTTTTTTTCTCTGAATATTAATATATGCGGAAATTGTATACTTGCAGAACTGTCATCAGTCAGGTTGTAACAGGTTATCTACCGAGCCTAATTCTTCACTTGGTGGCAGCTCTTGTACCACCTATAGTGAAGCTTTTCTCTGCAATGCAAGGATATGTTGCCGTTAGTCAGATTGAGAAAAGTGCATGCAAAAAAATGCTTTTGTTTACAATATGGTTCCTATTTTTTGCAAATGTGCTCACCGGATCAGTTACAAGTGAAATAGAGTTTTTATTTGATCCAAAAACTATTCCTTCAAGGTTAGCTGTTGCGGTGCCTGCACAGGTAAAAACATTACACTTGTCTTGAAAACATCCATTTTGTAGTGATGCTTTTTTACATTGGTTAGAAGGTTCACATTTGTTTCTAAAATAATTACCATAATTATCATTCTGATATCATAAATTCATAGTAGTGTCATATAGATCTAGACTGATTTCAACCAAACTAGTATACTATGATTGCTGGATAACTTAATCTATGTAACATAAATTTCTAGAATTACAAATTAATTCCAACCAAAAATTTGGAAAGGAGTTAATGAAAGAAGAATAGATGGAAATAGAAAACTAATTTAGTTTTATGACAGGAAGATCACCTATAGATGCTATATTGGTATCTATTCTATAAGAAAATTGTTAACGTAGAAAAATTTTAGATAGACTTCTAAACAACTATTAGGTATTTCAAAGATTAAAATATATAGTACTTTTAACAATGTGATAAAAAGACATGTATGATAATGCATAATAATTAAAATTTCTATAATTATTAGGTTTACATCAAGTATTAGCCATTTATTTTAGTTTCTTTTCTTTACATTAGTGCTGGATGAACTTATTGCCATGTTCACGATAAACGACATTGGTGTATGTTATTTGCCAACAAATGATAATAGGTGAGGGTACAAATACATTAAAACTTTGAAGCTTGAATTGTCGAGACAAACTTTGTTAAGACAAAAATGGATGGTTAAAACAAGAGAAGCTTCTATGTGATCAAACCAACATTGATGAAGATATAAACAATGGATGGTTGAAATGAGAGAAGCTTCTACATGATATCATTTATATACCCCTTCGGCTAAGTGTTGGGCTGTTAGAAAACATTATGAAGTTAATATGATAGAGAAGAAAATTTTAAGATAAATTTGTAGGCATGGATTATATAGATAGACACAACAAGTAAAGGTGAGCAAAAATTCAGTAAAACCGAATTAATCGAACTGAACCGATCGAATTTTGAAATTCGGTTTTCCTTTTTAAAAAAAAAATCGGTTCGGTTTTCGGTTAATTTTATTTGGTTTCAGTTTTAAATTTTGTAATTCTGTTAAATCGAATAAGAATATTAATTTAATTATTTTTTATTTAAAAATATAATTAATTAAATAAAATCTTGATTCTTTTAGTTAAAACCAAATAATGTTTTAAAATTTTGGTTAATTCAATTAATTCAGTCAAAAACTAAATAAATCGATATTTTATCGGTTCGGTCGATTTGGTTTTTGTAGGAAAATTCGGTCGGTTTAGTTGGTTCGAAAAATTTTTGGTTTGTTTGGTTTTCAGTATATTCGGTTTAGTCAGTTTGGTTTTGACCGAATACTCAACCTGTTAACATGTTATCCTGCCATTCGATGACAACGATTTAATTTTTACTAATTGCAGTTTGACATTAGTATAAGTTGCATCAAGAGAATTTAGCTAACAATGAAACTTACTAAATTGCTTACTTGTTTTCCAGGCTTCATTTTTCATTGCTTATGTGGTAACATCATGGACTAGTTTATCTTGGAAACTCAATCGCACAATCCCTCTTATCAGTGATTTCTTTTCAAGGCACTGTTGCAGGAGAAAAGATGACAAATTTGAAATACCATCTATCCCATACTACAGTGAAATACCAAGGATTCTATTATTTGTGCTTCTTGGGCTCACTTACTTTCTTTTAGCTCCAATGATACTGCCGTTTATCTTGGTTTTCTTCTGCATCGGTTACATTATCTACAGAAGTCAGGTTAATGGCACATACTAATGTCCAAGCTTTCTCTTAATTTAATGTTTCATCTACCATTTTTTTTGTTATATTTAGTTCTGTGTGCCAATCCACACCATGATAAAACCATAGTTGCCACTTAGAGGTGGTCAGCCAACATCAACAATGGTTACTCTTGTGATAAATGTCAACCCATATTACTTCGTTTAAATTGATGAGTGAATATTATGATTGATTTCTGGAGTTGGAATTTCTTGCAGCTGTTAGATGTTTACCAACCCAAGTATGACACAGGCGGCAGGTTTTGGCCTGTGGTGCATAATTCTACCATCTTCTCTCTAGTACTGATGCATATCATTGCAGTTGGTATATTTGGACTGAAAAAGCTACCCGTTGCCGCAATCCTAATTGTGCCTCTTCCAGTGCTTACCCTCTTGTTTAATGACTATTGCCGAAAGCGATTTCTTCCTGTTTTCCGCAAATTCTCCGCCGAGGTATGTTCATATTTCGCGAGATCTATTGCTTTTTTCTATGTATGCTCTTGTTCTAGTTCAGGCTATAAAATTTACATAAATAATGTTCCGACTCAATATTTGAAGATTGAAGCAGATATCTTCCCATTTCAATTTGTTTCACCCTTAACAGAGGCCATTTTTTTCTTGGTAAATTGTGTTTGTCTTAGTCGATGGACAATCCTGATGGACAATCCTGTCCTCATATCGTTCGATTTTGTTTCCGCTAAAGTACTTTTCTTTCCTAGCAACTTCTTTAACTGAGACAAACATACTTAGTGTGTCGGGTCTCTTGTTGCTTCTAGACTTTGATAAAAAGGGATAGAGAAGATCTGAGCGAGTCAGCAATGGCTGAGTTCTTTGACGAGCTTGTGACTGCATACCGCGATCCAGCATGGATGCCTATTCATCATTTGAACTCGGATGGTGAGCATACTTCTCCCTTGCTCTCGTGAAAAAGTTCAAGAACAAAATAGGATCCCGGCTTTGCATAGCTATGCGGAATGTAGGCTGTCATGGTGTTTATATATGTTTTTCATTTGGGAGTTATTGTACTAAACAATCCTACTGTTCATGGCTGTTTGCCATTATGTATAATCATCATGTTCTTGTAAACATATTTTTGATTGTCAATAAGTTGTGCCTTTAGATTATATTTGGTTCTAGATAGAGGGAGTTTAGTCCATATATGAACAAAAGAATATTAATAATATATTTTTTTAAAAAGTTCTAGATATTAAAATACAATTTTAGAAAAGAATGAATTTCTATTGAAAATTTTATAACTAATTTAGTAGAAATGCCCTTTGAATCATAATAAAAATAAAAGCTCACCAACAATAATAAATAAATAAAGTAATTACGGACTTATTATTATTATTATTATTTTTTATTTCGATTTTTAACCTTAAAATTATACGGGTCAAAAATATTCCAACCGGTCTAATCTCGCGGGGCCTACTGGCAGACAGCTCCAGATCATCCGGCAACTGCACCAGGCTGTCTTCTCTGACATACAGTAGAAAGAACACAGGATATATATTTTTATATATAATTAATTAATTATTTAAAGTAAAGTAAAGCAAAGCAAAGCAGGATTTTACTGCAACAATTTCACATCACAAATCAAATCTAACAAAACATTTGGAAATCCAAAAATCCATCGAGATCCACACAACATCACAATAACAAATCAACAATTGCATACACACAATATCGCCAATCAATTTCAGCTACAGCAGCCGGAGCAGCAGCGTCAGGAGCAGCGAGACGGCGATCGCCGCCGGAAGAGGAGAGGCGGCGGCCACAGCGGCGGCGGAGGAGGAGGAGGCGGAGGATTTTTTGGAGGAGGAAGGGGAGGCAGGCGGCGAGAGGGGCTCGACGTTGATGCTGAGCTTCATGCCCTGGTAGCAGTAGCCGTAGCTACAGATGAAGTAGTATCGCCCGGTGTGGTTGAGCTCGAAGGCGTAGCTCCGGCCCTTGCTGTAGTTGGAGATCGGGTTGGACGCGTCGCACTTGTCGTACGAGTCCTCGTCCACTCGCACAATGTCCGCCGATTTCGGCTGATAGTAAAACACTACAAACACCGACCGACCGACCTAATTAAGCATTCATTAATTTGAAACAAAAACAAGACGACGACGACGATGAGGACGATACCGAGCCAGTCGCCGACGTGGAAGGGGCGGTGCTTCTTCTCCCAGACGGTGTAGTTGACGTTGGGGATCCAGCCCTTCTCGTCGCCGACCGTGAAGCGGTTGAACGCGTCTATGCAGGGGAGCTGATGGCATAGGAAAAGCAAGAGAACCAAAGGAGCTGCTGCTGCTGCTGCTGCTGCGGCTGTTAGTTTGCAGATCTTGGCCATGTCTCACTCTGCTCACTGCTAGCAATTCCGTGTGTAGTCCGAGTGAGAGCAACGGAGAAGAGAGCGAGAAGAGAAAAGGGGAATTAAAAGCGAAAGGAGACAAAGAAAGATGGAATTTTTTTTATATTTATTTTTTAATCTTTTGGGTAAGTCTTGGTGAAGTGATTGAGTTGCAGTAAAAAAACACTGAATCACCTCAAAATCTATTTCAACAGATCAACGAGATCAATCCATAAAAATCCATAAAGGTAAAGTATATATCTTTCAAACATGTAGTCCATCACACAGTGAGTGAGTGAGTGAGTGAGTAGTGAGTGAGTGAGTGGCTGTGTGATAGGGGTTTGAGGAGGAGCAACGGGGCAACATCCATCACATGGCTCTTGCAGGAGCTGCTGCTTTGTACAGTGGCGGTGGCAAAGGGGAGTCACATGACTAGATATGCTTCTCTCGCTCTCTCTGGTGTCTTTGTTGTTTTCCGATAGGGAAATTTGAAACCCAAATCTCATAGAGGGGGCCTTTCGTGGTGATCTTGATAGGATTTGGGATCGAGATTTTTTTTTAAAAAAAACCAAACTAAAATTTTGAATTGAACTTTCTAATTCGATCAATTATTTCAATTTAATCGAGATTTTGCTCATCTCTACCCGTGAGGTTGATCCAATAGTAAACGTAACTTTACATGTATACAATGAGGGGGAGTGATTTCGCGTATTGAATTGTGGCACTTGTCTACGCCAATACATGTATTATTATTGAGCTATACTATCTACTATACTTGAATTGTGGCACCTACCTACCTACCTAATGTATTAATGTACAATATAGCTATGTTATGACACCCCAATCAAATTCTTTGAATTTTATTATTATTATTATTATTATTATTATTATTATTATTCTTATTGTGACACTTACCAAACAATTACGATACTGTGTGTATCGACCCGATCCCTCGATCCCTTGGACGCCCTAAGACGGTCCCTCGGTCGTACCATTACTCACACGGTCTTCCCACCCCTG